>JANIJG010002543.1:0-40995 GCA_024611175.1 Megaceryle torquata
GTTTTTTGACTGAGAGAGTGGTGAGGCCTTGGAACAGGCTGCCCAGGGAGGGGGTGGAATCACCATCCCTGGAGGGGCTCAAAGATCATCCAGATGTGGCACTTCAGGACATGGCTGAGTGGTCCTGATAATATTTAGTAGATGGTTGGACCTGATCTTGAAGGTCGTTTCCAACCTTAATGATTCTATGATTTGACTTAGTGCTCTCCAAGCAGCTGCATTTGTATTTTTTCTTTCTCCGCTCTCTCAGGGTTGTTTTTGTTCCCATGTGTGTCACCCAGTGATACGCTCAGCACGACGCATTCTCATCTAGGTAGCCCAGGGTATGATTTATTTATAAACCTCAGGCACAAGTCAGGAGAGCATCAGTGGTTTGGGGAGGTGGGAGAGTGAAACAGTAGAAGGCAGCAGCTTGCTAGCAAAGAAGCAATTATTTATCAGATGATATCTTTTGCTCTTTCTGGAATCAGCTCATTTGTTTTAGAGGACCAGGCCGGAAAAGGCAGAATCACTAGGAGTGCTGTTTGTCAGAGGCTCTGCTAACGAAAGCAGAGCGAGCCCTTGCCTAAGCCTGCCGGGCGGCGTGATGCAGGAGCTCGTGGTGTGCCACTGAACTGAGTTTTATTCTTGCATTCAGAGCGCCTGCTTCGGCTCCCTTTAGGGTCAGAGATAGGAAAGAAAAGAAAGGAAATATTTCTAGCTTTTGGCAACTTTCTTCTTTTTTTCCTGTAGCACCTAGTTTGGAAGCAAAAGTCTCCATTGCTCCATCAGTATGGCTGTTAGGAAGAAAAGATAAAAAATATGCCAGGGGAAGATTTTAAAGGAGCACCAACAGGCAATGATCTTGATGGCAGATAAAGAAAATCTCCTTCAGTTTTTCCTCACCATCTCTTAATATAGTGCTCTCCCCCCACCCCCCCACCCTTTATTTTTGTCTTCTGACCTATCATCACTACAGATAAAAAACCCTCTGGTATTGAGAAATTTAGTGTCTGCACAGAATCACAGCCTGTCCCTTTAAACTACAGATAAGCCTTAGTGGAATTTCTATTCTGGGAATAGTTAATTCTGTTTGAGGTTGGGCAAGAGAGAAGCACTCACAGGCTTAGTAACAATATTTTTACTCCATTTGATTTTTGTCCTAAGGATTTGCCTCCCTCATTTGATGGAAAGTGCAGTTATTGATCAATCTCCCACTAAGGAGAAGATCGGGGGGGGGGGGGAAAGACAAAACCAACCAACCAAACATCCCAAAAGATAGTGTTTGTAGCTGTAGTGCTGTTATATAATAGCCATTATGTAATGCCTGTTGGTGCCAACTAAAAATACACTGGAAGATAACTTCCAATTCATTGAAGCATTTAACTAGTGTCGTCCCAGGGTTTCTGGTTCTGGATTCAAACCCTCCTGCAGATGTTGAAAAGAGCTTGCAAAGCCCCTAGACCACACACAGCAACCTGTTCCATCTCTTATCCCTCTCTTTCACCAGTCTTTTTTTTCATCTTCTACCTGGAGTTTTAGAAATAGTAAATGTCTCTGTGTTGCCTCTTTGCACACCCCACAGACCACGCTGTCGGTCCGTGCAGCCCCTTTTCTAATGCTTTGTGCAGCTGAGCCGTTCGTGTCCGTGGTGGACGCTGGGTGTTGGGAGGAGGGGAGCGTAAAGCGTAGCAGGGAATAGATTTTTCAGTTGCTCATGCAGCAGCCATCGAAAACTCGACAGCTTCATAGGCAGTGTTTTATAGGCAGCTCTTTTGTAGCTGAGCCTCAGCTCAAAGTACATCGCCTTCTCCATCCTTAAGCCCCCCCCTTGAACCGCCAGCAGGACCTGACATTCATGCCCAAATGCTCTGCCCAGCTGCAACTGTAGAAGAGGAATAAATCCCCAAGGTGCCCTTACCCAGCACTGGAGAGATGCAGTACAGACCATGTTTTGCTTTTATTTTCTGTAGCAAAACATCGATGTGGCTGTGCAGGCCCTGGAGCACTGTTCCCAGAGGCAGGGCAGGCAGCGCAGGCTGAGCTGTGCTGTGGGATGGAAGGGCCTTGGCCAGGGCTCTGGGGCAGTGGCAGCCTCTTGAGGGCAGAAGCATCAACAGTGGTGCCCTGGACAGGGTAGGGGTGACAAGGGGACATGCCAGGCTGCTGGAGGTGACCCAAGGAGGAGCTGCTGCTGGAGGTGACCAGGCAGCAGCAGTGAGCTACACTGCAGATGGGGGCCCTGCAAGGTTTGTTATTTTGACAAGAGAAGCTCAAATAGTCCTGGCTGAAAAGCCATGGGCAAAAACCTCTTTACATTCACATATCCAGGATTTCAGTCTGCATAGAGACTTACAGCACTGTCGATAACACTGTGTACTGCAAAATTATATGAGTGCTTTAATTAAAGCCTCACAGTGGTACTGGGAAAGCATAACTAGACCCATTATCACCAGTGGTGAAACTGAGCCATGGCTGAAAGCAACTTCACCTGGGGATTCAGAAAGCAAGGTTTGGGCTCCCATCTTTTGCTGTATTGGTGTAATTGGTGTATGGCGTTGCCATTTCTGTTCCTAGTCATTGAAGAACGTCATTGTGCTGCTCTGTACCCAAGCACAAAGACCAGAATGTCAGTATCAGTGGTGTAAATCTATGTTCAGGTCTCTTACTATAGTAAGTTTGAGCTATAGCTTCTGTGTGGTCAAGGAAATGAATGCTTCCATTACAGGAGGCGTGGGTGCTATTTGAGGTGACCAGAGATCATGTCTAAGTATCTGGGTCCTCCAGGAGCGCTGGTTCAGTCCACAGTGGGATCAGCAGCGGGTTTTGTCTTACAAAAGAGCAAAGGTTGAGTCTATGTTCACGACTTGCAGAGCATTTGCTTTGCATGAATTTACCCAAGAAGTGTCTGTGTTGCATCCGCGCGAGGCCTGCGTTCACCGTGTGCTGCGTTTTGCTCTTGAAGGTGCAGCAGTCATTAGCACCCATTGTAATTACTGTCATCACTGTTGGTTTTTTACAGCAATATAATGAAGTGTGAGTGCAGATAACTCCTGGTTAAACTAAATTTCTTCTGCAGGAACAGAAACAATGACAAACTACTGAAGGGAACCAGTGGTGCTTTGCACTCGGGTTGGCTCCGTGTCGGCGACAAGGGCAAGCGCAGCTCTGTCGCAGTTATGTTGCATCCAGTTTTAAGGAGGGGGAAATCCTGATGAGTAAGTAAACCCAGGATTTTACCAAACAAGGACTTTTGTCTGCTTGCTTTTAACTAGAGCTGCCTATTTTCTGCCACGTGAATGTGCTTCATGTCCCCAGCTCCTGGCCAGGTGGAAGGAGTTTTCCTCCGGAAGATGCCTGTAGGTCAGGACAGCAGGTGAAAGCAGAGGATCAGGACATGGCAATCATATCACTGGGTGATCAAACAGCCTAACCTGGTTATGTGTGGATGCTTGTCTCTGGTAGTTGCTGAGTAGAGTGGTGTGAATACTTACTCAAAACCACAACGAATGGGGTGAGTGATAAGTGTTTAGCATGATGGGGTAAAGATTTAGGACTCTACAGCCTTGGGCCAGCATGATTTGCTTTCTGTGGAGTCAGGTATTCTCTACAGGGCTTATAGCTTTATTTGTGTGAAGTGGGAGAGCCTGTGCAGGGGGTGCTGCTGATGTGTGTGTGAGCAGAAGCCGCTCTCCATTTCCTTGTGCCTCTGTGTGTTAAATGCCAGGTGGCAGACAGAGAAATGTGAAAGCTGTGGAAAAAAAAAAAAAAGAGCCAATGGCTCTAACGCTGCCTCGTCGGTCCAGCCGAGCACGGTTAAAGCAATATCCTTCCTTTGGCGCTCTTCCCTCGGTGACGTCATCAGCATATTAACTGAAGATGTGGCCATGAATTTTTTAGTGCCAGCAAAGAGCTAGAAGTCTGAAACGTCGAATAGGTAACGAGAGCTGCTGTCTGTGGGAGAATGACAGGGGAAGGCAACATGGGGCAGATGTTCAGCCCATCAGCTGTCCTAGTGACGCTGGAAGGTCCTCGGTCTACATCCTCTGTGTGCATCCAGGGGGGTTGGCTGTGCTGCACCGTGGGTTTGCACGCTCAGGGGTGAGATGTGTTGAGAAGAGCATTCATTATGTTCTGAATAGGCACAAATAAACCAGGCGATACTGTATCAGCGATATTGTTGCGGGGGATTGTTATTTAAAACAGCATTTCAACTGGAAGCTTTGACCAGCTCTTTGACTGGAAATCAGCTGGGTTTGTTATTGTGCCTGTGTTTAAATTGTGCTTTCCTTTTAATCTCTTCAGTCTACGTCTTGCATTAAAAATCCACTGAATTTTGTGACCAGAAGATGCCCTGGCTGCTGCTCCTGTAGCAACTGCTTCACCACCAGATATGCCATAGCCATTAAATTGACCCCCGCGGTGACCTGCATATCTTTAAGCATTTAAATGAGTTCTACAAATTAGGCTTTTAGGATTAGTCATTGTAGATTTGCAGCATCATTGGTGTGTTGCCAAGGACCCCAGTTTTGTCACCATGACTACTACTGCAGGGTAACTGAGAAACACAAACTGCAGGAAAGTTTATTAAAAAGAATTCACGTGCCAGAACGTGAGCGGGTGAACGGTGGTGATGCACCCGCCGTGGCCAGGGGAGCACCTGGTCGCTGATACCCGGCACAGCCCGGAGGTGGGCTCCAGAGGAGACAAGATGCTGTTATCCTCCCAGGAAAAATCACCATCGTACGTATCTCTTGTATTGTTACTTGTGCCTGTACAATAAAATAGTGTGTTTTGAGAAGGTGGGGAGGCAGTGGGAGTGTGTGCTTAGTCCATGAACTGCTCTAGTCCTGGGGGGATTGTCCCTTCTCAGGAGAGGTTGTCACCACTGTGAGATGTGAAGATGCAGGAGGGGTGGTGCATTTGTAATGATAAAATCCCCTGGTACTGTCTTGTGAGGTCAATGGGCATGAACTGTTGAATCTAGTGGATTTTGTTTTAAACCTGAATACTGAAAAACAGATTGCTGTGGCTTGTCTCCAGCAGGGAATATGCCACCCAGCTCTCCTCTCCTCTTGCTTCTTTAAACACTTGCCTGCCTTGAGCAAGCGGAAGCTCCTGCATTCTGTGTTCACCTTCTTTTCTGGACCTTCTTCAGACATTTGGAAATTAGGGCTTTAGAAGTAGGACTTTTAGAAGCCCCCAAGTGCCTTCTCTTGATTCAAGATTTGTGCTCTTCTCTTATTTGAAAACTATCCCCATAGCTCTCCCTCCCCCTCCCCACCCCGTGTCTTCTCCTAGGACATCTGACGTGTATACACAGGAGTTTGCTTGGGAACTCATGAAGAGAGCATGTTGGGTGGTCTCACCTAGATGTGTTTTTCCTCACACTGTTGATCTACATGGCTCTTTCTCATGTACTCATCTCCTTGTCTTCAGGCTCACCAGAGTCTTTCACAGGGGCTCAGGACCAAAGTCGTCCTTCTGGCTGAACCTCCTGTCCTCTCTGGCACATCCTGCACTCTCTTACTGAGTCTTTCAGTGAGACAGAGCCAGAAGTCATCAGAGGATGCTCACTAGCACCTAATGGTAGCAGCCTCTAAGTTACGAAATGCCTTTTATAGTCCTTGGAGGGAGGAGGAAATTCAGGGAATGGTTCCTAGCTCCCCATCAGCTTTGCAGGCACTTTCTTCTACACTAGGCAATGCTGATGAACCATCTGCTCAACACCATGTTTAGTGCTGGGCAAGAGTAGAGCCTGTTCTCAGAGGGTGTTTCTCTTCTTGCATGAATCTGCCTTTTCCATCTCACCCCATCTCTTCCCTCTCCTCAGGACCTTCCTGTGGGTCTCGTGGTTGAGCGTCTCTGTAAGGTCAGTTGTCCCCTCTGAAGGTGGGATGCTCCCTGTGCTATTCCACCACCTCTGGGCTGCCTGCTTACCATCTTGGAATGGAGGCTTGAGTGGGGTTTTTGTTTTTGAAAGATATTCCTTGAATTCAAAACACAGCAAATTCCTGGCAGAGGCAGCTGACGGATCATGCTCTGCAAGGGCTCCGTGCCTGGGACTTGCTCTTCTGTGGTCCCTCCTTGACCTTCCAGCAACTGAGCCAAAAACCTCTGTCGTGGGTTACAGATCACAAATACACAAATAGAACAAACCAACACGCTGGGGTCAAAAAAGAGACAAATGCTTCTGATGCCAGCTCACATGTGTGGCCTGAAGACAGATTCTCTTTCCTACAAGCTGGGTACTCACTGAAAATGGGGCTGGTGGGAGGGGAGAGCCTTGCTGTGTGTGCCAAAGCTTGGCATACTTACCTCTCCTATATAGGAGTGTGTACGTAGATGCACACAAGCACGTGATATGTTTATGTGCTAGCAAGCCACCACAGCCCAACTGCTTCCTCAGTTTGGAGGTTTCCCACTTAAACCATTCTGGTTTCCCTTGTATGTTTTGTTTTTACCTCTAATTTCCCACAAATGAGCGGTCAGGGAGTTCTCCTACCACTCTCCTAAAGGTTTCCTTCCCCTGAACTAAACTGCTTTTGCAGGGGATTTTCACTTACGCAGTAAAGTACTTGTTAGAGGTCTGTGTGGGTGACTAAACACTATTTGCTTTCCAGTGTCAGTCCTGTTCCATATTGGTATTTGTCTTGAATGTTCTGGAGAAGTAGAGGAAAAATACATTTTGACTTCAGACCCATGTCAGCATAAGTGAATTTTGTGCCTATTTTTTCTGAGCCTGGCTGCGTTGGTCTCATGGTTTGGGGAATGAAAATAAAGAAAAATCCTGAGCTATGGTAATCCTGTTTGGGTGAACTGGCTGCCTCCAAAGTCTACAGCCTGGTGTGGAAAGCATCTAATTTTTAATTACTACTAAAGCTGCTGTTTTGGTGGCACTTAGCAGTGGATTACCCCAAAGCCTGGCTGTCTCAGGAACGCCGGGGTTCTCCGTAGGAAAGTGCACACATGTGGAGAACAAATCTCTCTGCTTGGCTGGTTTCAACCAAATTTGCTGGAGGCAGAGGAAAAGCTCTCAAGGTTCTCAGATTCCTGCAATTAATTGTGCAGATGAGTGAGTGGGAAATGGGAGAGGGATTGTGTCCCTGCTCACCCTCTCCTGCTACAGGGAAAGGGCCCATGTTATGCATCAAGGGGACCAGGCTTCTTTGTGCGCAGCACTCCCACTGCATCACACTCCAGGCAGCAGATGCCAAGGGAAGGGGAGCCAGCGGTGGGAGAGTGGCTATTCCTGCCTCATCCTGTCAGTGTGAGCTTCTCCTGGAGCCTGGCTTCTCCTTCTCCTCAACTCATTAATTTCTTCTTCTTCACTGGCAATTACCATTATAATAATAAATGCTGAAGAAGAGGTGAAAATGCCATAGCATCTCTCACAACATATAGCACGGGATCTGGTCCCTTGAGCTGGAATTTCTGGGAGATTTTGGGTGCTCCCTTGTAGGGTGATGTTGTAATCTGTCAGTGCGTGTTCTTGAACTGTCTTGTTCTTTGTCTCTCAGGGTAATAATTACCCAGACCATTTTACCTTCCAAATGCTTTGCAGCTATTAATCGCTCAGCAGCATTCCTCAAATGACAGGGTTCATATCCCCATTATGAGGAAAGCAAGACAAAAGTAGCACCAAACCTCCATAGGCCGTGTCTGCTGCTCTGGGATACGTATGTTTTGGGGGGTTCATTTGCAGCCTGACACTTCTGAGGGGCCGAGTCCCAGAGCAGTGCCAGCACCTCGGGCTGAGAGCAGCGCTTGCGCAAAGCCAGACTCTGCGTGTCCCAGGGTGGGGAGAGGCTTTTAAAAAATTGCCCCTAAATTAGAAAGTTGATTTAGGAGTTTGGACTTAGATCAGCTTTCCTCCAACTGCGAGGCTTGTTTTTCTGGAGGACTCTGCAGGAAGACGAGAGGCGAGTTCCCAGCAAAGCCAGCGCGGTGTGAGGGCAGGCAGCAGTTTGTAGCCTTTCTGCAGCATTTTCACAAAGCACGAAGCTAAAGTGTTACCAGCAACCTCAACGCAGAGGGGACTCAGGTTTTGCCGACCACCAACCAACCATCGAGAGGCAAGGAAAAATCCCTGTTGTCTCCCATTTGCTTTGTTTGCAGCTAGCCCTTTTATCCTGGCTGGTTTTATTGGTGGTTTCTAGCCTGTCCTCCTCCGGCATCTCTCTCCATATCCTGGTGAAGGAAGTGCTGTGATCAAATGTTAATGCTCAGGAAAATCTAGCTGTGAGCGGCAGCGCTCGCATCCTGCTGTTTCATTTTCCTTGTCGTGGGCTACAGCCATCAGTGGCTGGGGCAGGCTGACTTTCCTCCCCGTGTCACCACAGCTTCTCCAGCACAGGAGACTGTGGCAGCTATTGCCACCTCCCTCCCAGCACTAAAGCCGTGGTGTGCCCTATCTCCAATACTCCTTATCGGGCTGGCTTTGTTTACTTGCATAATTCCCTCAGTGCCTTATCAGATTAGCATGATTTCAAAGTGTTAAGAGCATCAGTGCCTGAAAGAGTTTTGCACTCAGCTTGCCTTGGCCTCCCCGTGCTCAGATGAGATGCAAACACATTCATGATAATAGAAGATTGTTTCAACAGGGGTGGGTTTCTTTTCATCCTAGATTAATAATGGAAGCATGGAGACCTGTTAGAAAGGAGCAAGGCTTTCTCATGTAGCTGCTTTAATCCTTGTTATGTCATTGGTATCTGGGTTATTTTGTGTTTGTGTGGTGGAGCAAGTCCCTGTGGCAAAGGCCACGTGTGATCTTCCTGGTCAGGGGGAGAGGGAGCGATTCCTGCTGGTCCGGGTGGGTTGGGGGACAAGGCTCATGTCAGCAAATGTCTCACTTCTGCTGGGCGAGTTTGGAGATTGGATTTGTTTGAAGAAGGGCTGTGAAAGAGGTTACACTGGAGCCAGCCACAGTCATCCCTTCCTCCCTCCTCCTCCTCTACTAGCAACCGTAAAGCATGTTGCGTGTACGCAAGCATTACGTCAGCACGTAGGAAATGATGAGATTTTCCGTGTCCTAACAGTGGCAGGAGTAATCAGACCCGTATCTTCATGTCTAGAACGATGTAGGTTTTGGTGTGTGTGCGGTGGAGGAGCGTGGCTGGACAGGGCCACCCAGCCCCTGTGAGCATGCTCTGGTCCTGGGCCTCATTGCAGACCTCGGCAGAGCCCTGACTGAGCTGATACCTGCCTGCTTGAAGTGCTTGCCTTGCGGCCAGCTTGCACCTCATGCCCATCCACACCCAGCGCAGCTGGGATCTGTTTACAGAGTATTTTTGCCTTGCTTGGAGTGCTGCGTACAACAGAAAATAGGCTTGTGGTATAACTGGGCAGATACCTTTAGTCCCAGCCAGAAAAAATTGCTCTGCTTTCCATGTTGATACCATATATGCAGGGTGCAGCATCAGCAGCCCCTCCAGCTCCCTCCTGTCCCTCTCTTGCCAGGTTTCCAACAGCCACATTTGTACCGTAGCTTGGGCTCAGCCAGAGCCAAGCGATGCCTTTCATATCCAGAAAGATCTATTGTTATTCCTGCTTGCTTTCACCCTTCCCTCACCACTCTTCTCTAAAATTCCCACCCCTTGGCTTGCTGAGTAATTTCAAGGTGCTAATTGCCCCGCGCTGCGGCTGATCCATTGATCTGGAACACAAACAGTCTCGAGGTAATTTTCTGTCTGAGCCAGTCTGGGCTTACGCAAGCGCTGGTGTTTGTTTCCTTGTTTTTAATTTCCTGCAAAGAAAAGCTTTTGTGTTGCTCTCGACAAGATGCCTGTGCCTCAGTCGATGGCTGTTCTGTCAGGCCACGTGGGTCTCGAGGAAAATTGACACTAACAATGCCCGTTCCTTGGGTAGGTGAGGTCTGTGGGTGGGAATTGAAAGTCCTGATCGGTCATGGCATCTCAAAACTGTGAGTCTGTTCCTTGAGGCATAGGGTGGCTTCTCTTACCTAACTCCAGTCCTATGTATGGGACAGACTGGGAGCAACTCAGATTTTTCGTCCTCTTAGAAAAATACGTGTTCTGTTAGATAAATACTTGGAGGCAGAGGTTGCTGGTTGCTCATCTTTGAGGATTCAGCCATCTCCCTAACAGCTAACTGCAGCAAACCGTGCTGGGTAACTGCTGCCCACTGGAGAGTGCAGCGTGTGTCCTGCACAGCAAAGAGTTAATTCTCTATGGCTATTGCTTCCAGCAGCCGTCAGCAGAAGCGTTGTGCCTTTGCAGGGTTTGATCCGTTGAGGGGGCGGGGGTGTGCAGATGATGTAATGTTACCAACTCCCGGTGCTCTGGTAGTAGGAGGCGATGCAAAAATAAACTCATCTGCATTCATTTCTCTCCCCAGCTTGCATGTGCAGGTTCACTTTACCTGGAGGACCCGCTCTTGTGCCATTTCGATGAAGGCAGGAGTTGTTTTGCTAACCAGGGAAGAGGGCAAGGTCGGTGTGGCAGCTCTGGGCAGGGAGCAGGGCAGGGGGTAAAAGGCAGCAGCGCCCAGCCCTGTGCCAGGGAGCTGCACCCCACCAGGACAGCAGTGGCTGTGAACAGAGCACAGGATGAGCTTGCCATCCCACTTCTGGGAGCAGTCTTGTCTCCAGGTGTGGGGTGGGTGTGTGTACGAGTAGAAATGAGTAAGGCTTGTCTACCCCTGAATCACAAGTGGATTTTAAAAAGTGAAATGGAACACCCATCTCCATCTAGAAAACAAGAAGCCCCTTTACAGGAGCAGAGGCTGAGGGTCCTTTCGATGAAATGCAGCTGCCCAGCTGGGTCAGAGGTGGAGGAGAGCTCAAAGACCTGTGTGTAACCTGGTAGGGGAGGGGAGATGTTTGCACCATTTGCTGTCCCGGCCTCTTCCCAGGCTGCCTGGTAAATCCCATCCCTCTGGCAGATCTGTTGCTTTGGCAGGAGGGGAAGGTTCGCTCCTGGCCGGTGCCTTTGGAGGGATGCTGGCTCACGTGCGCTAACCTATGGCTTTAAGGACTTTATCTCTACCAAAGGTAGCATTTCTGCTGCTGCTGTTTCAAAAGGATCTGCATGAGCGTGTGCAGCCCTCACACCTATGTACTTGGCTTTCTAGAAGTGGCAAAGATTGATGACATGTCTGCAATAATTCGGCACCTGTCTATCCCCAACTTCACAGATAGAGCAGGAAGGGGGAGGGAGAAAGAAAGAAACATCTCACAAACTGGAAACCGAGCTGCTGTGAATCCTTTTCCCATCACGTCCCTCTGTCACCTGGATGCCTGGCACTGGCAGGAGATGAGGATGGAGCAGAGCTCAGCTGATCCATGTGGCTGGCAGCCAGGAAGGGTCTTTAGTTTTTATGCTGATGGGCCCAGATGACAAGTGGCAAACAGGTATCATCCTCATGATGGTGGGTTGTGTAGCCAGTGCTCCCAGGTCTCACTCTAGTTTACCCACAGATATGTCTGCACCGCCTTAAAAGTCCCCTTTAAACTGATGTAATTGTTTCAGTGGTACTTTGGACCCATTCTGTAGTCTCAGGGTGAGGTGGGAACACCCAATAATGGACTTGTGTGACCATCTGTCATTGGACACTGTTGAAACTGCCTCTGGTCTGACTCAGTGTGGTCGTTGGTGTGTATCCAGAACATCTCCAAGAGAGGTGTCTTCTCCTCATCATCTTTTAAATGCAACAGGGGGAGGGGGCCATTTAGGAAAACAACTTCAAAACCTGGAGAGCTTGACATTTTCATGTAAAGGCATTTGCTTTGCAGAGCCACCCTAGTGCTGTACGTCAGAGGTGCTCTCAGACGTTAAGAACGGCCTCGCTTTGCTGCCTCAGCCACGTCCGTGACTCTGGACGTGACCCAGGCTGCACACAAGACTCTCAGCGTGGCAGAACATGGGACCACAGCAGCACTTCCAGGAACAGCAGTTTCATGTCCCCGCCAGGGGCACAGATTCACCGGGCTTTTCTTCTCGCCACAACATTTCAGGCTCGGGTGAAGGACCACGGTCAGCTGGGGCTTCCACGAGGCTGGGGAAAAATGATCATAATGGCAAAATCCCTGCAAAGCGCAGCACAGACACATCAGACACACCCCTGGAGCCAGGGAGGGGACAGGGATGGGCACCTAAACTCACCCGGGTCTTCAGAGATTTGCGCTGGCTGCCTCTGGCGTGAAGCAGCTTGGACTGCAGGGGCTGGTAGCTGTGCAGCAGAACATGTCACTCCTCGGGTGTGTGGTGAGTCTGGGAGAAGCAGAGACTCCAGGACTCGAGGTATTGCTGGGCTCTGCCTGCAGTGCCTGGAAGGCTGTGGTGCAGCACGTGGCAGCTGTCGAGGTCAGCTCTCTGTCGGGTCAACACACGGATAATTCTTTGCTTGAAGATGAGGAAGCTGGGATTGTGAGGAATATTTGCTGATTTTTAAAGGAAGTAGATTGTGCGTCACATAGCTGAAGATCTCTCTCCTGCAAAGGGATCTTGCGTTGCAAACACATTCTTTTTCCCCCTGGGAAATTCTGGTCTTTCATTAGTGCAAAGGGATCCAGCTGCTCTCCAGATGCAGACCAAAGGAGTCCCTTGTTTTGGTTGTAGGTTGGAGCCTAATGGTGGAAGAAAAAAGCAACTGCTTGGGTTTCTGCAGCTGTTGCTGGTTTTCATACTTCAGAGGGGAGGAGGAGGCACAGAAACCCCTCACCTCAGTGGCTCAGGCACTGCTGGGGATGGCTCTGAGTGACACAGTGCTGGAGACACAGACGGCCTTGGGAAAACTGCATGAAAGGAAAATACCAGAAGACAAATACAGGGGAGCTGCTCCCTTGAAGTGCACCAGGATGAGTGGACAAGTCACATCTCCTGAGTTTATTTTTGGTGCTATTACTGTAGCACCCAGAAACCACAGTGCTCCGCCGTGCCAACATTTCACATACCTATTGCAAGAGAGAAGGACTTCAGCAACCATATACTTAATGTAGAAGGGAAACACAGGTAAGGGACCGGACATGATGTGCTCAAGGTCACCTCACAAAGTAGTGGCAGAATAAAATAGGTAAACCATGTCTGCTGGGGCCAGACCACTGTGATGGGCTCACAGCATCCACCTGCAACACTGCCCCAGCATCCCCGTGTGTGGTTGGTCTGCCTGTCTGTGGAACTGCCTGCAGCCCTAATTACCCTGAAGCCACCAGCCAACTGGGTAAGGAGTATAAAAAAGTCTGGAAGAAAGAGAGATGCTGTTGCTGCAGCCAGAAGAATATTCACCTTGAGAACTGGCTACTCCAGAAAACACCGGTTCTAAAATGGTGTGGCAGATGAGTGAACAGTTTCATGTTTGCCAACATACTCTAAATTCCCCCATAGATAAAAGAGGAGTAAGCAGTGGGAATAAGGAGGAGGATATTTCACTTTTCTGGATGGTGGTGAGCATTTGCTTTATGTGGGCTCCTCAGCACATATTTTCAATTACAAAAGTTATCCGACCTGCAGCATGCTGTATTCATCTTTCAAATATCATTGCTCCTTTCTTCCATAAACAGTTTCCATGAACTTGAGCAAATATTTGTTTACTGTTCAGTGGCGATTTGGATAGTCACCAAATCCAGGAGCACAGTTGTACAAGCGAGCTGTGTCCTGCTGGAAAGATCCCTGCTGTAGGCAGCTCCAGCTATAACCGATTGCAAACACCTTGTCCCCAGGCCTGGAGAGCTGCAGGGAGGAAGGGACCCACATCTTCAACTTGGAAGAACACCTGTCAACATCTAGGTCTTTTAGGTCAAAGCCAGCAAGGCAGAATGCAGCAGAAGGGCTTCATCCCTTGTGCTGCTGCTTCACCACCTCAGAGGTCAGCTGCTCTTTAATTCTTTTTTCAGATTTCAGTGTTCCAGATCCGTATGCTGAACACGTGGCAGAAACGTAGCCTGTGCTGACAGAGGCCTGGGCTCTGCGACACAGCCGCATCCCTGCAAGGGAAGAGCAAAGTATTAAAATCACTCGTGCAGCCAGCGGTGTTTCAGTGACCAGGACCAGCTGGGGAGCCAGCAAAAGCCCCGAGGTGCTGATAGCAAAGGCACATCTTCTAGAAGCTTTCTCTTCCCTATCTGCAGCACCATGATTATCTTTGAATTAGATCATTCCCAAGCTCTCAGCCGTATCTTCTCTTATCACAGGTACAGGAGATGTCTTTGCAAATACAATGGCACCTTTGTTATGGGAGGGGTCACGGGCTCGCGGCTGGCTGGGGCTGGGCCGAGCCCGTGAGCATTGCTGGCCTTTGGAGCCTTCCAGTTCTGGCCAAGCCTGAGTTAAGCAGCAGTGATGGGCTGGACCTGATGTTTGCTCAGGTGGGTGTTCATCATGGGGTGTCCACCCCGTTGCTTCCAGGAACACGTAACATGCTTGGGCCAGAGACCCAAAGGCTGCACAGGAGCATTTCTGAGCACAGCACAGAAAAAGCAGCAGATGGTTTTAACCTGGCTTCTGCTGCCTTTTTGTATTCACAACAGGCTCTAGCAACAATATTCACTTTATTTTAGCTTTTCCTCAGGAATGGGCTTTTCAGGTTCCTCTGCTTGCCTGTTTTCAGGCAGCAGAGATCCTGAGCAGCTTGTGTTGGGTAAAAGTCACTGGTATGTCTCTTCAGTCCCAGTGGTGTGCCAGGCGTATTTGATTGC
Source organism: Megaceryle torquata (assembly GCA_024611175.1). Lineage (NCBI taxonomy): Eukaryota > Metazoa > Chordata > Aves > Coraciiformes > Cerylidae > Megaceryle > Megaceryle torquata. Next base: position 14,633 of record JANIJG010002543.1, read on the forward strand.
TGGAACTAGCCCAAATTTCTGTCTTCACCCTTAATTGGGAAACAGGGATAGGGATGAGCAGGGGACTCCAGAGGTGTAAATAGATCAGTCAGCCACATGGCGTCATCTCTGCTCTGTACAAATGCAGTTGAGAACGTGCTGAGCAGAAAGAATAATTTTAATTAGCACGTATTCCTTCCCAGGCTCTGGAAATGTTGTAAATACATTGCCACTTCTGCTGATTTTAATGGACTAACTAGTAAACTTTCCAGGAAGGTGCCACCTCTGGGCATCTACCTCTTGTCATTCCTCAAAATCCACGTAGGCTGTATCCATGTCAGCAGAGGTGAGGTTCCCTTTGGCATCTGCTGAGAAAGAGATGGGTGTGTGAAGAGAAGCAACAATAAACTGTCCTCCTCCATCATCCTGGGCCATGGCCACTGTGCATGGGAGGTCTTCTTGCAACTACCGTACATGGTAAAAACACACAGGCTTCTCCATCCTTCAGTATGACGTCTCCTGCACTGTCAGAAGACTTTCTTACTTCGTGCAGGTGCGTGGGCAGGTCTGTAACGGTGGAAAAGCTGCTCATCAGTTGTACCCTCCTTCTTTACGGACTTTTTATATCGGCCGTGCTAGAGCTGCTCGATTGTAGCGCCTGCAGGAATGGGGGTGGTGTGCGGGAGAGGGGATGGGGCTGCTTATGACATGTAGGTACTTTATGTAAAAACTTCCTATCTGTTTTGAACATTTAAAATGCTCACATGCCCAGTGAAGCTCTGGTGGAGACGGCTGAGCTGACACAGTCTCTGTGGTAGCTCCCGAGGTGGCTGGAATACTCAGTATTAAATCACTTGATGTCTCTGCTTAGGAGTTATTGGTCTCTCTTTGAATATGGGGCTTGAAGAAACAGCCCGGGTGACCTCAGTGCTCTTGGAAGCCTCTTTTTGAGTCACCCAATTTTTATAAAATAAAGCTGGGATGAGTGTGTTTATAATTTCCTTCCAGTAAACGCCTTGGAGAACTCCCTTGTGAGTAACAACAGTAGTTCCTATCTGCTGGACGTGGGACCTGGGGTCACAATTCATTGTGTATGCAATTTGTCTTATTCACATCAGTAGTTTGACATTCAGACTGGTTATTACACTGGGTAGAGCTTGAATTGAATTGTCAGGAAAGCATTCAAAAATTGCACTGGGTTTGTTCACTCATTCCACTGTAAGCCCATAAACAGCCTTGGATTTAGTTAATCTGTAATTGAGAGAAAACCTGTTAACAACAGGGAAGGACCAGTAGAAGATAAATTCCATGTGGGAGCTGAGGGAAGCTGGCCACACTGATGCTACAGTGGGAGCACCCCTAGGAGGTGTGGATGTGGGGAGAGCTGGTCCATACTGGGTGCTGTACAAGCTCCAGCCGCTCAGTGCTCAGGGAGGGAGACTCTGGGTGCTTTTTTTTCCCCTAGAGTGCTTCTTGTTTGCCTCCTCCTTGTTTTCTTTTTCTTTCTTTCCCTCTGTCTATCTGGTAAGGGAAAGTGAGAGACCTTTGCCTTTGAAACCTACCTTAATATCTCTGGCATAGTGCAGTCACCAACAGCTTCTACCCTCCTTGAAGAAGGAAAGATGCTCAAAGAGTCCAGAGCAAAACTTCCCAGTTCCTTCCATTCTCACCATGTTTAGGACACTTAAATCTTTGCCACACTTCCCCTTTGGATAGAAATTTTCCATCCTGCTTGACTGTCTAGTGCTGATTTTTGCATGGACTGTGAAATGCTTCAGTTGTGAGATGTATCTAAACCTCAGCTAAACACGTCAGCTGTTTCTTGAGAGGAAGATTTAGAAGTAATAGGTTGTTTTGTACCCACTTTATATATAGGAAACTGAGGCACAGATGCACTGAGGTTAAATATATAAAATGTCAATCTGTCATTTCCTCACTGCAGAATATTTGAGTTTAGGAATCTAACAATGTTCTTTTGACAGTTTTGTGAGTGGGTTAATACCTAAATAGGAAAATGAGGTAGCGGGTTTTACAGCTTCCATGTTGAGGGAGTTTGGAATAAAAAAAACCCTCAAGTTTGCATGTTCTGTTAGGTGAAAACGTCAAAACCACAGAATCACACAGCTGGAGATGAGAGAGGTTCCCCAGCTCTGCATCCAGTGCTGCAGAGGTGTCTGGGCATCCCATCAGGAGCAAATCTGGGACAAAAATTGAAATCTGATGGTCCACTGTGATCCTGGAGAAATCTGCCATCCCATTTGCTGGTAGTGCTTGGTATCTGATGAACTTTTGGAGCTACCAGTGCTTTAAAATCTCCTAATGTGCCACTGGATGAGGTGTCTCACTGCCAGGTAATGCCTCTGAGACCGAGCCAGAGCATGCTGCGGGCAGAGGCGTGATGCTGGAGGCACTGTGCTCCTCCTGTTGCGACTTGCGCTCTCTGGGCTGTCTTCTGTGCCTGCCTCTGGCACCCATCGCTGGCCCGGGTTGCCCAGGGAGTTGGTAGCAACACCACCCCTGGAACCATTGCAGGTGAGGTTGGCCAGGGCTCTGAGCAACCTGCTCTAGTTGCAGATGTCCCCTCTCCCTGCAGGGGGTTGGACTAGAGGAGCTCGAAAGGTCTCTTCCAACGCAAACCAGCCCGTGATCACCTCTGGTGTTGCCCTCTGAAGAGGGTGGCAGCTCACCCGAACCGTTAGCATAAATGGAAAAAATTGCAAAAGCTGCTTCGTTGTGAGAACGCCGACCTCTTCCCAGGACAAGCTCGAGCTCGTCGGCATGTGAGATGATTTCAGCTGAATCAGAGCTGTGGGATTTTCTTCCTTCTCTCATGCACAAAAGCATTAACGTTTTGGACCTAATCATCATGTTTCCCAACGCGAAGCCAAGCGCTGTGCTTTCATCTCGCCTGGCTATTGTGCTTAGCTAAGTAAGTCCCTTGGTGTGGGAGTGCTCGGTGGCACTCGAATCAAACCGACACTGAGGACGTTTTGCCCGGCAGCCCTCTCGCTGCAAACTGCCCCCGCGGCTGCTGTAGAATTTGCGTGGCAGCAAAAGTCTTTGCTCCCAGTTATTAAGTGTGAGGCTGGCAGCCTTTGCATTTTGAAGCAAAAAAATGGGTGCTTGTGAACCCTTGGAAAGGTTGTAACATCCCCAAGATGGTTTTGCTTCCCTGGTGGGGTCGTGGATCACGTTGGCTTGACCCTACAGCAGAGCAAAGCGAGAAATGGGGTAACCCTCGTGCTTCCAGAGCAGTGAGGACTGGGACACACGAAGCAGGGCATTGGACCAGCTTCAGAGCTCTTTTTGGCTTTTGGCACACTAGAGAAACTGGTAAATGACATCTTTACCTTGCTTCATCCCCTTTCGCATGGCTTTCTGGAAGGGAAACAGAGCACTCCATTTCCTAACGCTACAGGAATGTTTACTTAGCCTAATTCCTCAAAAGAAATGAAGCTCAGGTGGTTATCTTCCTCCCACTCTCCCCTCAGGATTTTGAGCTCACGTGTCTTGTTTCCACAGTGCCCTCAAGGATCAAAAGTTCCTAAAACGTTTTCTGAGCAGAGACATCCAGTTTAAACACATACACTTTATTAGATGTCAAGAAGCCACACCAGTGAGTGCCAGAAACCTGCCTTGGGCATCCCAGCTCCCCATGGGCCCGTTGGATGCTTGGAGCATCACGGGCTGGTCTCGGCAGCCCCTGGCTGTGGCACCCGCTGGCCTCTCTGGCCCCTCCTCGGTGGCTGCCAACAGAGAAGCCAGAAAGACACCCAGGCTTCAGATCAGGCTTTACAACCTGAGATAATCCCTCACTTCATTATAAGATGAGATTTTAAAACTGCAGAGCAATGAAAAACTTCTACTGGGCAGTGGGAATAAACATAAAAATCCTATTAAAAATATATATACATAAACTGTGCTGCCACATAGAGGCACTGGCGACAGCTCTCCCAATTTATCATGAATTTTGCAGTTGGTAGCACTTTTATTTTTAATGCCTGACCATTGGAGTCCTGCTATTGCAGGAGCCTTTTTCTCTCTCTTTTTAATACAAGCAAGAGTCTAGCTGTCGTTTGTGCAGAGAGAGGCTATAAAAAGTGAAATAAGTGCAGTGTAAGGGGACTAAAGCTGGAAGACTGGTCAAAAAATCCACCCCTATTTTTAATTTCATTCCTTTTTATCATTCGGAGTTAGCCATGGCTGCAAACATAAGTCCTATAATGATGAATAGAGTGAGCAGTTAGTTTATTCAGAGCACCAGAACAAATCCAGGAGTAGCACATCACCCAGAGCACTCTGCTAGAACACAAAAATTTGTGTACTGAGCAAAGATAAGCGCTTAGGAAATGATCCAGCGCACCACACCACAGGCAAACCAGCCGAGTGCCTTCATTGCTCTCCAAACACTCCAGTAAATCCATCATAGATCTGTGGTTTCACTTGAAAGCTAACGGGTGTCCTCAAGTGAGCGCCTTGGTCAGCGTTAGGTTGGAACGAGGTCCACAGAAAACGGCTCACGGGGTCTCTGTTTGGAGGGAGCAAGCCCCTGGTCGGCGGTGCTTTGCACAGCACTGCTCCGGAGGGTGGTGTGGGTAGGGGAGATGCATTTCTGCTATGGAACTGGGCCTTTTCCAGTTATCCCCCCTCAACTGTAGCCTTTTTGTGAGAAATACGAACCCAGTTAAATTAGGTGTGGAGAGGGGAAACAAGTTCCGGTGGTGTTCTACTTTTTCAGAGCGTTCTGCACGTTTTCCGGTGCTCTGCAGGAGGGGGAGGATCCTCTCCCAGTGCTTTGCCTCCTGCTGTAGGTGTGCGAGACTGAGGGGTCCCCAGGGGGGAAAACAGAAATGGAAAACTGCTGCTGCTGTTTCCCCACCATTGTGCAGACCCACACTCTTGGGCTGACTCTCTGGCCAGGGCTGTAAACCCAGAGATTCTCCTTCCCTGCTTCTCATGACCACCTTGGCTGCTTGCAAACACCCATGAGCTGGAAGCTCATCTGGCCAGCATCCTCCCAAAGGTATTTTAAGAGTGCCACGTGCCTCGCCAGCTCACAGTACTTACAGCAGTTTGTAGCGCTCTGGCGGCAGCAATTCAATCCTTACTTGGGTTTCGGCCAACGTTTGTTGTCCTCCCTGGAAATGGTATTGATTATTTGAGCTCAGGAGCCAATTATGGCTGATATGATACTCACCACCTCATGTCCCACGATGACGTGTGCCATGGAGGCTGCTTTGTTTCCACTGTACCTACCAAACGGGCCAGTGAGGCTCAGGACAGACCTTCTAAATCACCTGCGGTGTGCATAAGCAGTTTAACTCCTGCCTTAAACCTTATTTGATACATATGTTGGGTTTGGTTTGAGCAGGGATTGGCATTTGTTTAGTATCTCACTTGGGGTCCTGTGCAGTGTCCCACAGGGTATCTGCCTGTGGTGACACTACAGATTTTATGCAGTGGGGAGAGTTTTGGATGAGAGAAAACTGTAGTGCTAATGGAGAGCGGTGTGATGGGCTATGGGAGCCCACCACCTTTTGGTACCTAGCATTGTGCTGCCAGGCAGCACCATAGGTGAGACAAGTGCTGGGTTTGGGCTATCAGGAGGATCACATCTTGTGTAGGTTGGTGGGTTCCACTCCAGCTGCTGTGGATGAAATGACAGCTGGAGTCTGTGAGCCTCCTCTGCTTGCCAGTGATGGTTGTGCTGGCGGGTGGCAAATGATGGTTAGGGAACCGGCGGGCAGCTGAACTGCTCCTGGGTGCCTGCTCCTGGCCACAGCTCTGGAAAGTGTTCCACAGCAAACCCCCAAAAATCTAAAGGCTTCACTCCAATGCAAATTCAGAACAGAGACCCTGATTATAACAAACAAAGCTCAGGTCTCTGACCTCTTAGAGATCCTTCTCAGAGATGAGATGTCCCCTGGGATCAGAATCAGGAGTGACCTGCACTCAGATAAACCAGTTCCAAGAGCATCTTGAGAGCCCAGCAGAGAGATTTCTGTGCTGGTCTCACAGTGCAAGGACAGGGAACTTTGCTGTGCTGAAGCTGTGAGGTGTCAGGAGCTCAGCTCTCCTGTGGGAGAGGTGGTGGAGATGGTCGTTTTGGTGGGTTGGTGCTGAAACGTGGGTGAGTCCTCATTTTGCTCCTCATGTATTACCTTATTCTTCCTCACTATGTTAATTTTACATCTGGTGGTTTCGTCTCTCCTTGGGTTTACTGCATTTAACAGCTTCCTGGGCACAGCACCTTCCCACGTGGCCTGTTTGATGCTATTTAGATGAATTTGTTGAGCATCTAGCCTGGGTTTGTTTCATTAAAATTTGGGCTGTATTTTTCCATCTGGCTGCCTAGTGGAAACAGTGTCCAAAACTGGTATTTCAGTCACTTTCTCTATATTTTTTGCAAAGTTAACTGAGTTGTGAGAAGCAGGTTACTTAAGCAAATGCACTGGCCCCTGTCACACTTCATAAGGCCTGTAAAACACATGAACCCAAACACGATCGTCGCTTTCCAATAATTACAAATGCAACTGGCAAATCAGCTTTCCTGTCCCCTGAGGAGGAGGTTGACGAGGTCTTCTTGGGGCAGCTCCTCCAGCACCACTGCTGCCAGAGTGAAATGTGATCCTGCCTCCGTCCATCGTGAAATGCTGCATCCTCCAGCACATCCCTGCCCCAAAATGCTTATTAAACTGGTATTTAATGGACTGCAGCCAGGCCCACGTCATCTGCACAAAGCAGGAGTATCATCTAATCTGTTTACGGAGAGGGAAACAAGTCACTGCTGGTCAGTCAGTGGTGCACTTGAGCACATCTGGGACATGCCCCCAGCGGGTGGGACAGGTCGGTGAGCACAGGAGCCCAGCACACAAGGAGACAGCTCAGACAGTTCAGAGACTTTTGGGGATGAGTTTGCAGAGAGGAAAGATGTCGCTTGACCTTTCCATGATTTAGTTCCCTGGCTGCTCTAATGGCTTTGGGATGCGGGAAATGGAAGTGTAAATACCGATGACGTGCGGGTGGCCTCGCCCGCGCCTGCCCGCTCCCTGCTGCCAGGGAGCAAATAAATACATGGCCAAAGAAGGAACACATCTTTTTTTTTTATTATTTATTTTTTTATTTTTCTACTTTTTTTTTCCTTCTTCTTATTTATTTCACAGGCAAGGAGCAGAAGTGGGAATAAAGGAAAAAAAGACGTCAGCTGGTTATTAGATCAGCAGCAGTTGTTTTGAGCCCTGGCTTCTCTGTGCCAGTGGATGTAAGCTTTGGTTTGGGGGTGCTTTTCTGATGCAAAGTGATGTCTGATCAGAAAATGATATTTTGCTGCAATAACTTTCTGCAAGCAACTTGCACTGGTCTCTCTGAGGTAACATGCTGTTGATTAATGCACAAACTTACCCACTCTCCCTGGTGTCTAGTTTTCATTCCTTGTCAGCTCTGATTATTCAGTAAAAAAGAAACATTGGCCTATGAAGCTAAACATCAAAATGCAGAAGCAGAACACTCAGTGTCCCCACTGTTTGCAGGGTGTTTGCTCAGGGTTATTTTTATGCCACACACAATTGAGGTTATTGAGGAGAGCAAAATGAAGAGTATTTGTTATTCAGTTCATTTTGGGTTTTCAGCACTGTCGTCCTCTCACAGTAGTGGTGCCTGGGGACTTGGGGGGTGAGGTTATGAATTTATTACATGGTGTCTGGAGCTGTATAGAAACAGCTCCCAGAGGTTCCGCTGAAGGAGAAGGAGAGGAGACTGCATGGGGGAGTCAGGAAAGGGTGGACAGAGCAGGAAACATGGGTATGGAGATGCAAAACCTCTGAGCAAAGTGGGTAGGTTTCCACTGGGACCTCCACTGTGTCTTTGCTGGCTGGACCTGTGTCTGAGGTCAGGTTCCTTACGCCATGAAGATTTAACTGGGATTATGCATTTGCAAGTTTGGATGTGTTTGTTTCTATAATTTGCCAAACCAAAATTCAAAGTCCAAAGAATCTTAGAGAGGTTTATGATCTTCAATCCAGAGTCTGGTGTGTCTGGTTTTATGCACTGTTAATACATTACAGTTTCTTTAAAACAGTTAATAATTTGTGTTAAATGGTTTAGCTGCAAATTTTGAACAACTTAGTGACAATAGTCTAGAAGCAAATGGAATGGAACTGGTATTGTTCTTAAAAAGATTTCCATTATCTTAGTATGTGATCACCTTGTAATCTCCACTGTCTGTCTGCGTTACACCATCCAACCCTTGCAGAGCTGTGTAGCTCTTGTCTTGTTGTGTAGAGATGGAGGCAGCAGCCTGCAGATGCATACGGTACCTGCTCTGCACCTCCAGATTCCTGGGCTAGTGCCCAGGCTGCTCTGTCAACCACCAACTTGAGTCCAGGAGAACAAAATTTGGGTTTAGAGCAGGAAAAGGAAAACAAAAGACACCAAAAAGACTCGGGTAAAATAACTGGAGAAATTGTATGATAGAGGAGATTCGAGTTAAGTCAAAGGCCTCAGGCTGTTTCTATGTGGGGAAGTCAGCAGGGCTGGTCACTGGCATCTGAGCAGATCACTGAGGCTCATCTAGTTCCCTGTGTTGTCCTTGAAAATCTGTATGAATCCTGCAGTGGAAGTTGATGTATTCCGTGCACCTAAAAAGCAGCACAGTACCAGTCTGGGAGGCTCAGGAGGTTGGCTGGGTAAGTGGGCTTATCTCATTCCTTGCTCTGAGGTCTGCACTAACCACCTATGGGCCAGATGCTGGACCTGGCACTCTCTGCCTCTAAACCAAACCTCTGTCCTCTCTGTCTTATTTGCAGAGCTGCCTTCCTCGGAACACTTGAGCGTGGCTGATGCAACGTGGCTTGCCCTCAACGTGGTGTCTGGTGGAGGTGGCTTCTCTGGCTCCCAGCCCATTGGAGTGACCAAAATTGCCAAGTCAGTAATAGCACCACTAGCTGACCAAAACATCTCAGTGTTCATGCTCTCCACCTATCAGACGGACTTCATCCTGGTAAGAGGACATGAGAGGACCAGGCAGAGTCACCTGCCACCAAATGAAAGTTCAGTTGGGCAGTTTTAATAACATTTCTGGGAACAAGTTGTTTAAGGTGCAGCAGACGTACCAAACTCTGCTTCCCCCAGAGCTCTGTGCCTTCTAGTTAGGCTCTCTGGCATCCCTAATGAGTGTCTAATGAGAGTGCTGACCCCCCACTGCAGTCTCTCCCTTAATGGAGGCACTGGCAGCTTTTCCCACCATCACTCAGACCTTGGGTTTTCTGGGAGCTAGAGGAACATAGTGTCTGCTGTCAGGTTGGCTCATGGTGGCCAAGAGGCTCCAAGGTGATTTTGGGAATAGCAGACAGTCTTTCTGGCTCACACGTGTGTTCGCGCACATGGGGCATGACCACGTAAGCTTTACTTCCTTAGGAAACAAGGCTGAAGACCAGGCAGTGCTCAGTTCTTGAAGGGATGCTTGAGAAGAGGTGGGACATCTCCCTCTTAGAAGTCTCCACGCTCTTTCCACAGTCTTAAAAACACTGTAGTGCTTAATCCTACTGATATGTTCAGTGATAGCAGCAAACATGCCTCTCTAGACACACATCTATATGGTGATGATCCTCACACATCTGCAGGAGTGATGTGTCTGCTTTTCCATGCCCTGGGAGTACATAACCTCCCATGCAGTGTATTCTCTCTCTGGTGGGTACCATCACGAGCTAATCCTGTTGTCAACTTCAGGTACGTGAGCGAGACCTGCCCTTCGTGATGCACACGCTGGCTGCTGAGTTCACCATCCTCCGAGTAGTGAATGGGGAGACAGTGGCTGCTGATGACCTTGGGATAACAAATGGATTTGTCAAACCAAAACTAGGTAAGGCCAAGTGTGGGCTCAGCTTGCCAGGGAGTTGGTCTCTATGACACATGGATGTGAAAATCTGCCTCCTGCCTTCCTTCAACATTTTGGTTACTGTTTATCCTGTTGTAAGATACTAAACTATCAACACATGGCCGAGTCTATTCCAGTTCAACCCAGGATTTGAGTAGGTGCTGATGAGCTTTGCTGAATTTGAGTCTTTTATTCTAGTTCCACATCTCCAGAGGAGACGTGCCTTTTGTAGGACTGAAGGTTAAAGTACAGTTCATTTTAGTAGCAAAAATAATGTTGTCTATAGCCCATATTTCCATGTTTCAACATTTCAAAGGAAAATGGCTTATATAAAAGCTCGTTAAAGTATTGCAGTGATTGAAGCACAGAAAATACTGTTGTTCAACTTCCACACTTCAGTACCAGTCAGGATCAAGGCCACAGTGAGCCCCGGGCCGTACAGAACCTTGGGATGTTTCCAGTCCAGAGGAACAAGCATCAAGCAAAGGGTGCAATGATGAAAAGGAACTACTTAAATACATACGTTTACTTACACCCCTGTCTGTCATTTTGGGCCCATAACCAAACAAAGCAGGGGTCAGTTATTATGAGGTGTCACTTGATAGCTGTAGATCATCTTCTTTAAGAAAATGAGCCTAAATTAAAACAAAACAAAACAAAAACCAACCCCCCCCAAACAAAACAAAACAAAACACCAAAAAAACCAAAACAAAACAAAAAAACCCAACCAAAAACCTTTAAGAAAGGGCACAGTAAAAGGCAGCTTGGTTACAGACAGGTATGGAGTTTGCTGTGTTGTTCTGTTTAATGCTCACGTGCCTAAATACTGGCAGCCTCTCAGCCACGGGCAGCACCATGTTTGCTGTGCTGCTGTGTGGCAGCTGCTCTTTAATTTTTGTAGATATTATGGCAAAATCGGCCCCCAGAAAGGAGGGGAAAGAGGGTCTACTGCCAACAATCACAGCTGGAGAAATGCCTTCCAAAGCCTGCCTTCGAATGGTGGAAACCTGAATTTATTTCTGCTTTTCAGTGTGCATTGGCACCTCCTTTAGCTTGCCCCTTGTCTCATGTGGATGCACCCAACAGCCTGAAAGCCCCTATGAGCCGTGAGCTGACCCATGCCTCATGCAGGGCAAGGGTACAGGTTGATCTTACCCTATCCCAGGGGAGAGCACCCCCAAGAGGAAGTTGTCCCCAGGCTCCCCGGTCCCTGAGAGACAGTAGGGCTTCAGCAGTGAGGAACTTTCTTACAAGCACTGTCAGTTCTTTCTGTGGCCGTTGCTGGTGCATGGATAGGAGATCTGGTGGGATGAGAACCTGCTGAAGACATGGCTTCACAGTTGTGTGTCTCTGTGTCTCTTTCAGTTCAGAGGCCTGTCATTCATCCCCTTTCCAGTCCGAGTAATATGTTCTGTGTCACGAGCCTGGATCCAGATACCCTTCCCACTGTTGCTACACTCCTAATGGATGTCATGTTTTACTCCAATGGGTAGGTCCTGGCTGGGAGATGGGCTTCTGGGGAGGTGTGGCAAATTCACATTGCTTCTCCAGGATGCCCAGGGATCTGCTGCGGCCTTACGCTGCTGCGGTGGGGAGGGAGGGTTTGGGAGGGAGGTTTCCCAGACTCAAGAGGCTTGTCCGGACAGGTGGAGGCCAAACAGGAGATTGAGGGTGCCCAAACAAATCTGCTGGCTTTGGAAAGCTGAGCCTTGTCAGATTTCAGCTAAGAGTAGCAATGTGATCAATGTGCACCAGAGGATGTGTGTCTGAGCGGTGCCTGTGGCTCCTGGCCCACAGCCTCCTGTGAGAGGATCTTGGGGCAGGGATGGGAGAGTTCTGTCAGTGGTGGGGACCAGCATTTCTTTCCCCTGCAGAATCAAAAAGTTGAACTGCAATATCATGTGACAGGCTCAGTGTCACTTCCCCAAGTCAGCACATGAACACTTCTGGTTTCACTGGCTCTATCTGCTTTACAAGCCTTTCTTTGCTCTTCTGGCCACAGTTAATGCTGTTCTCTTCTGTTTCTTCAGAGTAAAAGACTCGGTGGTGGGCAACGAAGACTCGGGGCATATTCGCTTTTTCTCCTTTTCTCTCATTGAGGGTTACATCTCCTTGGTCATGGATGTCCAGACACAGCAGAGGTGAGCTTTGGTCTGAGATCTCCTGGGCCCCAAAAAAGCATCTGGGATGTTCTCAAAAGAGCAGGAAGCAGCTTAAGCTCCTCCATGTTAATTTGTGGGAGCCTCATTGTGTGGGTTTCATGTACCTGTACACCCTGTGACTTTTCTGAGTGAAATTTGGCATGTTAGTTCCTGCTCCTGAATTCTGGGCTTGTCTGTCCAGGCTCTCAGTGAAATCACGGCTGATGTAATCTAGGGTTATCTTGCTTTTGAAAGAGGAGCACTGGAGCAAAGTGATTTTGACAGTTTTACTCTATTCTTTATTTGTTGTGCTTTTAAGAGCAAAACCCCCCAAAATATGGTGTACGTGGTTGAAGTTTTACTGCTAAAGGCCAAAAGTAGGGTGGGGATGTCAGTGATGCTGTCCTCCCGCTTTGCTTTCACACATGGCTGGGCTCGGTGCAGTCTCCTTGTGATGATAATGTACTGAGTCATCCCTGTGCAGCGGGGCCCATGACTCGTTTGTCTGGCAAGGAGAAAGTCAACTAGGGAGCAGATATCAGCCTGTTTGTGTGTGTGTACTTCTGCAGCTTCACTTCACAGAAGTCTCAGAGGTCTGGAGGGTAGACAGGATGCTGCACTGAGATGCAATGTATAGGTCTGGCTTAGACACACGGTGCGGTGTTTGGGTTTGGTTCTTGCCTGCCCCAGGGACTCATTTTGCAATCTATTAATTGCCCTCTTGAAAATTTCTTCAACCTTAATTGAAGTAAACCTCAGTCTGTCTTCGAGAGAGGTGGAGCAGCAGCCCAGTGCTGGGGAGCCTGGGCAGCCAGTCCCTTCTCTGTCACAGACTGCCCGCTTGGGCAAGTCTCTTAGGCACTGGTCTTCTTTCCTCTGCTAAGAAATGGAGGTTGATGTCTGCAGGGATGGTATGGAACAAAGTCCTGATGATGCTCAGACACATAAACAGCGGTCACTGTTCCCATTCCCAGGAGAGCAGGCATAGAAATTCTGTGTTTCGAAACACAGCTCAAATCAAGCCTTCAGATGAACACTCTCGATGTTTGTACAGCTGGCCATGGCCTGTTTGGTAGAAATCTTTTTCCATACCTCTCTGGGTGTCTTTGCACACTTCCAGCATCAGATGCTGGTTTACCACAGGACGTCTCGGGGGGACAGGCAGGTGCATCTGTCCCACTTGCCTTCAGTTTTCTGTCTCAGCAAGCTGCTGCCGCTGCTATTGTTGGCTTTGAGCAGCACAGGGATACAGGAACAGCAGCATCCCCGCAGGCAGAATCTGACACACTGCTGGGTTTTAATTGCCACGCTTGGTGTTCCTTTTCTTTTACAGATTTCCTAATAATTTGTTGTTTACAAGTGCATCTGGCGAACTCTGGAAGATGGTGCGGATTGGTGGGCAGCCTCTTGGCTTCGGTAGGTAAACATTTGGGGGATCAGTTGGTGCACAGGTAGTCACTCGCCTCAGGGCCTTCAAGGTTGATGGAAAAATCCATCTGAGGCTGAGGCTTTTTAAGAGCCAGCAGCATAACGTGACTTTGCAAGCTGAGATTTTCAAACGGGAGGAGTCTGACTCCTACCTAATAAGTCAGACTTCTAAATATACTTTTGAAAGTGCTCCATGCTTGACAGCTCCATCTAAATTGCATTCATCTGCTGGACTCTAGAGGTAGCTACAGCTGGGTCTCTGTTTAATGAGAAGAAGTGGCCAAAAGGAATGTGTTGTAGATTACTGAACTCGGTGGTCAGAAGGCACTGTCGTGCTCCAGCACAGTCCTTGGGCAACCCTGTGGCTTTAGTAGATTTAGTTCAGATTTATAGCAGTCCATGTGGGAGTCCTGTTCACAGACCTGTTTCACATCCAGGGCTGCAAAAGTTTTCTCTGCTCAAAAGAATATTTGGCTTAAGTAGCACGGAGCAAATGCTTCATGTCTGTAGAAGGGTTCCTGGCATTTTTATGTCCACTGTAATTTTCAGGAGTCCAGTCCGATCCGAATACTGCAACCAAGGCCTGATCTTCAGAAAACATGGGGGCTCCTTCCCTTGGTCTCTGAAACAGTTACAGAAAACAGGCTTCAAGAACATTTCTGAAAAATGTTTGGCCAATTTTTATATTTAATGGCAACTTCTACACCAGACAACCAAAAATAGCAAGAAATTTTCACACACCTTCTCTTTATGCATCTTAAGAGGCCAAATATATAGAAAAAGCCTGGGGTATGTCCCTTGATGGGACACCAGGACACCTACCAGCCCCCTAAACATGCAGTGTTTAAATATGTTGGCTTACAGTCAATTGGAAATGTTCGGTTTGGAACAGGGAAACTCAGATTTCATCTGGAAACAATGTACCATCAATCTGCAATGAATGTCACAGAAGAACCATTGGAATTGGCATGAAATCCTGGCTCAGGGGCTGTGGTGGTCTGTGGCCTAGGAACCATGTGTCCAGGCTGACCAGCAAATCATCATCTCCTCTCTCAGAGATGCAGAGCAAAGTGTTTAATAGCAACGACTGAAGAGAATAATGAAGGTTAAGAGTATATGAGGCTGGTTTTGGTGCTTCCTTCCTGAGCATCATTAATTGCCTTTCTTTGAACCCCTGAAAATCACTCCAAGTCTAATGTTTTGTGCCTTTGGGGCATTTACATTTCTCTGTAACCAAAAGAAGGCAATAAAATCAAATGTGCAATGTATCATGGTGGCCTAAAGAGCCTGATTCTGTGAGAAAGAACACATTTTACTTCAGAGATCCCTTCTGATTGGAGTATGTGAAGACAAACTCCTTCCTGGGTGAGCACGGAGCTGGTGAGACCCAGGAGTTCTGTGAGACTGACAGGTGCCATTCAGACAATGATTGATTATTTTATCTCCCCCCACAGATGAATGTGGAATTGTCGCTCAGATTTCTGAGCCTTTGGCCGCAGCTGACATCCCAGCCTACTACATCAGTACTTTCAAGTTTGATCACGCATTGGTGAGTATCAAGACGGCTTCTTTGGAATAGGGAAGATCTTTTCCCTGGGACAAAACTCACGTTGAGAGTTTTTGCCCATCTGGAGAGCTTGTGGGAGTGCCTTTGCTCTGATGTAGCCCAGCACATACCTCTCTCCAGCCTCCTGGCTGTCACTGTCCTGGGTCAAAGGCTCCTGAACCAAGCCCAGCCCTACCCCAAGGCAAAGCCATGTTAGGGACTGTTTTCTTTATAAGGTTGCTCTCAGTCCTGCAGCCATGGAGACTTCATGACCTTCTTCAGCAGTCTTTTCCACTGCATCACTATCCTTCACTAGAAACAGCCACAAACTTTCTCCATTTTCCTGCAAACATAGTCAGAGGCTCCAGGCTCTCAGTAGGGTGACTTTGTGCGTGGAGAAGTCTTTTGAAAGTGGCAGACCCCTGCCTTCATCGCTTGGTACCTGCATGGCCCTGACCTTTGTGTTTTGAGCTGCATCTGATGAGCTCTGCTGTCCCTGCATCGTCCTCCTCCTGGTGTCGGCCTTTGATAAACCAGCAGTAATTGGCAGCACAGCGAGGGAAGGTGATTTTGAAGCAGAGAAGGGTGTTGCTGTGTTTGTTCTCAGGAGTGCCCATAAGCAGTTGCAGCACAGGTATCAGCATGAGGGGCTTGCCATTTGTGCAGGGTTCTCTTCTCTTTTATATTGGCAGATACTTGGCCTTCTGGGCCTACCTCTGCTCTTCCTTTGGCTGTATAGGGCACCCTCAAAAATGAGGAATTCCCCTGAAAAGGGCAAAATTGCTCTGCCTGTAAGTCACAAATAGGCTGGAATTTGAATTGGAGCCCACTCCCAAGTCCCGAGGGAGGGAGTCAGCAGCCCGTGCGTTAACAAAGCTACGAAAACTCGGCTGCTTTATGCTTTTCAGAGGTTTCTCCTTAAATGTGCCCTTTATTGCATTATACGTCTCCTTTCATCGCTGTAAATTCACTGCTCAGGCCCTATTTTGACCTGTAAAAGCTCCAATGAGTTCAAGGTGGTTTTGTGGGTGTTTTTTTCAGCTAATTACTTTGGTTTTTCACAGTTGGTGTGAACCATTTGCAGCCTATAGGTCATGTGTGTAAAGAGTAAAAGTAAATATTATTCCAGATAGCAAAGGTCAAAGTGTTATATATGTTTGTCTTATTTTCTTGAATATTAACTGTGCTGATAAGATAAGCTAATAAAACACCATTTTCAAATCAATACTGTTAGCTTTGCCTCACATTCCTGCCTGTTGCCGTGGCCCATGCTTTCTGTGCAGAGCACAGGGGACAGAGAGATTCTAGTTGTCAGGCAGTACCTGGAGAGCTAAGCCCCGTCGGGTAAAATAGATATCTCACTTAAAACTTGTGCCACACAAATTGTGATGACTCCGCAGGCAGCTTCGCCTTTTCAAAGTGTCTCATCCTGCTGCTCCTGAGCCCAGCAGATCCCTGCTTCTGAGCAGCTGGCAGGGTATGATTGGAGCCGTGCACGAAGATCTGCAGATCTTCCTTTCTTGATTCAGTGTTTTAGCATTTTCCTTGCTGCTCGCTGTTTTCTTTTTGTATGGTTTTAAAAGCCTTTTCATCTGGCCAGTGCTGTTCTAGCTGTCGAGCTCTTCGAGCCCGCCTGTGCTTGGCTTTGCTGGTCATGGTGGCTGGGCTGAGTGCTTGCTACTTCCAGGTTGGTTTTGTTGGCCAAGACCCTGACCTAGCTTTTGATGTGTTTTCCCTAACACTGCTACCCAGACACCTTGACTTCTAATGACATTTCTCAAGGTCTAAGTGCATCTCGAATCCTTTCTCTGCATCCTCCCTTTCTTTTAAGATTGTTTAGTACTCACCAACCATTCAAAGTGCTTTTTCAAAGCTTGTGTTTCCTGTTCATCTGATCTGGTTTTCTCCTAATTTTTTATTTGACCTGTGCAGTATTACTCAGGTCTTCCTGCAATGCTGTAGCTGTAGAAGGTTGCCCTGGTAATCAGGACCTGTGGTTGAGAAGCAGTCCCTTTGAGAGACAGTGCTGAGACTGGTACCTCCAGCTCTCTGGTGTGTCCCCTGGGTGACATAAGGTCGGGCCGGAGAGAGCTGTGGTTTCCAGCTCCCTCTAGAGAGAGCAAGTGAGAAGAGTCCCTTTTCCAGGTGCTCTGCTCTGGCTGCCTCATGGAGCAAGAGGTATCTTGCTCTTCTTCACCAGCGCTTTACATCAAATGAGGCTGAAGCCACATCTGGGATGTACTTTGGGCCTTTTGTTTTCCCTTCATGATAGATGCTCTGATCTGTCCTCCAGCTGACGAGTGAGCAGAGAGGGTTAGGGTGGCAAACTAGGATGTGTCCTACAAGTCAAAGCTGCTGGCACATCTGTCATGAAGAAAGTCCAGCCCAAATATTTGTAGTAGGATTGACACCATTTCCTTGACGTTAAGGGAGTCAAGCATTTTGCCATGAAGGAAGGATCAGCCCATTGTCTTTAAGTGAGGAGGCTGGTCCGTGCAGCTCAAAGCCAGTTGGCCAGAACTGGCTGTTTCTGCTTCCTTCTGCTTCCATACTGCTCTGAAGGAGCATATGGGGAGACCCTCCAATCTGGCTAGGAAAATGTATTTTGCAAAATTGATTCTGATGTCTTTTCTCATTATCTTCTGGAGAGGCAAAGAATCATACAGCTTCTTCCACTGCAGTGTGCAGTGTACAAGGAGAGATGGAGGAGGGGAGACAGTCAAGAGTCCTGTCTCATCGTCCTATTCCCTGCAGTGGAGCTTGGCTGGGGTTTTCTTCCTAGCCTGCAAGAATTTGCTGTATGGTTGTTTTAAGATTATTTGCTTCCTTTCCCATCTGTCTTGTACTCACACATCGGCAGAGTGAGCCACTCCTGTTCCGTCTTCCCATTGGAAAATTGAATGTTTTGCTTGTTATTTCTCATGGGGTTTTTTCCTCAGTTTTGTTAAAATCCTTGCAGAAAACACAATTCAGTCTTATTTCCCTTGTCTGAGCTCTGGAGGGTATCCAGTGAATCCAGGTATCGTACTCCTGGCCAAGGACTTGGAGAAGACAGACTCTTCTTCAGCTTACTTAACGTGAATTATTTTGGCTTCCTGCAGCAGCTCACAGATTGTTTGTTTCCCCCTCAGTCCCCTTTCCTCTCTCCAAGAGCTGTGATTTGCCTGTCCCCTGAGCATCGTCTTTGACTTTATGCAAGGGTCAGATGCCTCTTTTCTGTCTGATGTGACTTTACTTGTGACAGACTTTTCTGCCGATGACAGTCACTCTGAAATCTTTTGCATCTTCTGTTACAAGAGCTTTTTCTTGTAGTAAGTGTGAAAAGACACCCACTAATAATTTTGTTTATGGACTTCTGTGGTTAAGTCTCATCACAAGACTGGATAGGAAAGCTCAGGTGCTATGCCACACCATCTGGGACCCCCCAGCACAGCAGACTGGGAGTTCTTCTCTTGATGGACATGTTCCCCTGTCATCTGATGTTGTTTCCCCACCCACACTTAAGGGTCCCAACCCTGTGGGATACTCCAGAGAGCCTCATGGAGCCCTTAGGCATCCCCATCAGCTCAGGCACCTTGCATGAGCGAGCTCCTGACATGCAAATTCTTTACCAACAAAAGGAAGGTAAAGAATTGGAGAGGAAGAGGAGGAGGAAGAGAAAACCCCAAAACAGTTGCCTACCCACCAGCACCCACCAGCAAACCATTCAGATGTTGTCTGCAGTATTTGCTCCTGGTGTCTATGGGTTAATGCTTTTGAAGCAGAGGGTGTCTCTTGTAGATGAAGACCTTTCTCACTGGAGCTCAGGTGTCCAACAGCAAAGTACCTGGCTCCTCGGAACTGTTCTGGCTTCGTCTCCTGCCTCCCCTTCTCACCCCTGCCTGGCTTTTGCTAGAGCATGACCTTTCTTTTTGTTTTCTTGCAGGTACCTGAAGAAAATATAAACGGTGTGGTCAATGCACTCCAAGTCAGTCAAGCTGAAAAGCATTAGAAATCTTCTGAGCTGGTTCCAGATGCTTTTTATTATTATAATTATTATTATTATTATTATAATTATTATTATTATTATTCTTTTTTTCTCACAGTATTTCTTGAAAAATCTGATTCCAGAGAGTGACAGGAAAAAAGACTGTGGAAAGTTGAGCAGAAACAGCTCCAATAAGCCTTTGTTTTAATTATTATTATTATTATTGTTATTTTATTAAATTTATGAATGAGGGGCAGGAGGAAAGGGAGTTCAGACGGTTTCCTGATGTTCAGCCCCAAGGCGAAGTGTAACCTGCCGACGTCCTGGGTGTGGGAGGAGGTGCCCCGGACCCCCCCGGGCGTCCCTCCTCGAAGCGCGGACGCTCTGCCGAGAGCTTCGCCCCACGGCTGGGATGGACGGGCTGCTGGCTCAGAGAGAGCCCTGAGAATCATAAACACGGTGAAATGTGGAATTAAACAGAAAAGACGTCGCATAGTGCTGGCTTGTCTCCTCGCATCAGACTTTCTGAGGGCTGTCCGTCATTGCCCGTGTTGAGATAGGATGGGAATTGGGTTCTCTTTCCCCTGGTAAAAATGTTTGGCATTGGAAAAGGGGAAAATACCTGGTTGTTTGAATTTTCTCCTTGTCCCTTTCTCCCTGCAGCCAAAGCCTGGCTGCTCTGAGAAAGCCTGGGCAGGGGGAGCATTGCTCTGGCCCACCTCTGGGCAGGTGGTGTCACCAAGAGTTGTGCGTGCATTGAAACTTGGCCATTTTAGTTCAGTTTTTCCCAGTCATCCTCCCACTGCCCCCAGCATCCTTCTGCCATGTCCCCCGCTCCAGGGCAGCTGCTGTCCCCTCACCCCCACATCAGAGCCATGCCCAAGCCCTTGTCTCCCAGGACCAGCAAGAGGAGGGAGGCATCTTTTCTCCTGTCCTCTTGGGCTTTTTCCCGTCCTCTTTGTACACATTCACTGGGGCACAAAGGATTGCCCAGGGTCCCTGGGTAGCTGCTCCTACACATCCCGCATCACTTTGGCCAGGAGCCACAGCGGGTTGTCCCCACCAGGGCCAGGAAGGTGCCCAAGCCCTGCTGGGACCCTCCTGCAGTTTCATCACCAGGGTGGAAATCGCTGCTGGTTGGGGTGTTGACCAGTGGGCAGCCCTTTGAAAGCAGAATGGTGCTGAAAATGCATAAAATTTGAGGTGTTTCCTTCTGGTCCCGTGGCGGGAAGGTGATGGGGGCTTTTCCTGTGGGGCAGCAGGAGGGTGTTTGCTCCTGGCTTGCACCAAAGCTGTGGGCCAGCAGGAGCCAAGCACTGAGGCCTGTGGTGGCACCCACCTCTGAATCGTGCCCACCAGGACCATGGAGGACAGCGGGGACCGGTGTGGGGAGAGCAAGCATTGCCCAGCACATAGGTACCAGTGTTCTGTGCTGTGCTGTGCCCGTGCAGTGAGGGGTGGTGAAAAGGAGAAACCTCCTGCAGAGGACTCTGCTTTTACTGTTAGAAGCCCAAGTAGATCTGGCATTTCTAGACTTCTTCCCATTTCAAAATGAAGAAACTGAGGTCTTACCATTTAATGAGGACTTTCCAGCCTTGCTTAAGAGCAGCCTCTGGCTTGATTTGCCTGAGGCTGTGTCTCGCAGGTTTGAGGCAGGGTTTTGCATTCATCTGGAGGCAGTAAGCAAGCACCTGAGATCGTGCCACAGGCATGGTTTGTACTGGTGTGTAGGACGTGCAAACAGGTTTATAGTGGTGTGTAGGACATGTAAACGCATGCACTGGCTTACGGCTCGCTGGTTAGTTCTCCATTCGTGGTGCTGGAGGGCTGAGCTGAACGTTTGTGGTTTCTGGTGCTGCTGGACCCAGGCATTGAGTTTCAAGTCTTTCTGATTTTTCATCGGTGGGCTGTTGTGTGGCAGCTACACAGGGAACCGGAGCATCTGCGGGAAGGAGCATGGGCAGCTTGCCTTTGTAAGGCCCTAGCCAAGATAAAACATCCCTGCTGAGAAACACTTGGGCACATCTTTCATACTTCACCCAACAGACTGTTCTGCGGGTCCTTTACGCGGTTCAGAACTGCCCCAGGTTACAGTATATTCACTCCAGATTTCTGGAGCAGAGGTTTGTTCCAGGTGCGGCACCGCACGTCTGTGGATGCGTGTTTGGAAAAAGGCTTTGGGCTCCGGCCGCGTGCCCTCGGGATGCGGGCGCTGGCTGCGCGGGGCGATATGTAGAAGCGCTGGGAGATGTTTGACGTGGATCTGCACAGCGTCGCTGGCGGGGAGGGGAGCTGGAGGATGCGGCGGGGCGGGCGGTGGCTTTTCACCACCTACACTGTCAAAGGGTTTCTCCTTGGGATGCCAGGTTGGGGGGTTTGTGGAGCTGTGCAGGACTATATTGGAGGAGGTACCAGCACGTTAGTTGGTGTAGAGCTACTGAGCTGCCAGCCAGGCTTTCTGCTCGGCTGAGTTGAGGCTGTTTTCCCTGTGCGCGTGGACGGTCACCGGGACAAGGTCTTCTTTGTGCTCCTGGGTTTTGTCAGCCATTGGAAAATTATTATTTAGCCACTTTCCACATCAGGAAGCAACGTGGGTTGCTCTCCGCGTGTGCTACTGCTGCTTTCTAAGGACCACAATGTGTACGCTAAGGAATTACTTGAAACAAGCAACGACTTTACTGAGCCTTAAGAGAAAGCGAAAAAATTAGGTTTCATTTTATTTTTGAAACTTTGCACTCAGGCTATTTTATTTTTTAATTTAAAATTTCCACTTTTTTTTTTTTTTTTTTTCCCAGGGCATCAGCCTTAAATTTGTGAGTCCTCCAAAAGTCTTTGAGGTGTTTCAAACCTTCACGAAGCGGGTTGACGTCCTGCCATGAGAAACTTAGCCTGAAAGATTCACAGGGTGTAGAATGGCACTGAGGGACTTTCTGTCTCTGCCATCATCCTCAGCTTCACCTTTTTATTTTCTCTCTCATTTCGTCCTGAGAATCAAGAAAATTGTTTCAAACAACTTGGGGTAGTTTGATGCTTTCCCTTTAGTGTTCTCCCCATCGCTTTGCTGGTGGGAACTGAGATATTCTGAGTTTAGCCAGAACTGGTTGAACCAGAGCCCTGGGGGAGGGCAGTCCAGTGTGTGGATCAGTGCAAACTTGCACAGCGGTGTTGCTTGTGAGACCCTCACTGGATGAGGCAGGAGGGGTCCTGTGGGGGCTTTGTTAAAAAAAAAAAAAGTAATAATAGTAATAATAATAATGTAACACCATAGTGCTTAATGAGCCCAGAACAGCTCAACAGCTCCTGCTCTCCTGGCACCAGGTCTTTGGGGTGGAGACGAATTGGAGGGTCTTTGCTATTTATTTTTGTTAAATGCCTTATGATAGTGATGTCTCTGAGGGTTGCTGGCATTGTGCTGTGTAACACTGTGTGGGTAAACGGAGGAACATGTCAGTGGGATGCCCCTCGGCTGGGTCTGCAGCACTGGAAGCTGGGGGGTGCCAGGGGTTTACCTTTCAGCCCCCCACGCTGCCCCGAGTGCCCGTGGAGACCCTCACTGGCCGTGGCTGCTGCTAATCAGGGATCACCTTAACGCTGCGGGGCCCTCCCCGTGCCCTCTCGGGTCCTCTCGTTGCACAAAAAAAAAATCACCAAACAGCAAAATGCAAAAAAAAAGTTGTTTCCAGCCCTGCAAGGAGGGGCAGGCAGGGAAGCAGAACATCACCCTCCCGCCCCCTCCTTGATTCTCCGAGGCCTTTGTTTTCTTAGAAATTCCACCCTTTCTCATGTTGTGTGTGTTACAATGTAGGGTTTTGTCTTTTTTCCCCCTCCCCAGTTAGATTTTGGCTGCAGATTCCTTTCTACTGTGCAAGTGTGTGCAGGTGTTCATATAAATGTATAGTGTTTACATAGAAATAACTTAGTATGTCTCTATTGTACACATATATAAATACCTGTGGTTTATGTTCGTATGGCTATATACTGTATATAGCATATATACTTGAGCAATATAGGTTAATATATACTGTGTGAGTACCTGTGTGTATACTCCCAGCACATGCTCTGCGTGTGTATATATATGTAGTAAGTGCTGTATACACACATTTATTCACCATATATTTTTAATTCAAGTATATAGGCAATATGAATTCTTAGTTACGCTCTTGGGATTTCTCCATCCCTTTTTAGGGAAGTGCAGCAGCAAAGCTGACCTGGAGCAAAGCTCTGGCTCCTCTGCTTGCTGTGAGCAGGCAGAGACCAGACCCACACAGCAGCAGGTTCTCCTGCCTGCGCCAGAAACACCCTGGTCCTCTTCAGTTTGGTGCCTCAAGCACAGAGACTGTAGGAAAGTTGCTCCTTTTTCTTTATATATATATTAGTTGCTGCCCCTGAATTGCTTCAGCCTGGAAGTCGTGATGGTTCATTTGCAAAGTGCCTGCCCAGACCCTGGCTGGGGGGGTTTACAACGGGGCTTCCAAGCACTGAGCCAGTGCCCACACTGCCCACCTTGCCCTGGCTGAGGCTGGCTCTGGGCACTGGCCACAGGAGCACCTCCTATACCTGCCTGTGAGCTCCTCAGATGGCCTGGGCTCAGTGCCATGTCTCCTCCAGAGCCAGCTCCTGGTGGCCTGCCTTCCCCAGCTGCTCTGCGCAAGGCTGCGGGTCCTTTCTGCGGGCACATCATTTCCTGGTAGATGTATCTGCTGGTGGCCAGAAGGCAACCCCTGGCTAATGCAGAGCTCTGGTGCTTACTGAGAAACTCACGTGTCGGCCTGTGTGGAGCTCACATCAGTAGGTTATTTTTAAGTAGATGAAAGTGTTGGAAGGGTCTTTCCCTGGTACATGTAGGAGAGGCTGTTTGAACCCAGTCATTGTGCGTGGTCTTTGCATCTCAGTGTTGGAGCTTCCTGCTGATCAGGAGTGCTGTTAGGGACCGAGTGGGGAAAGATCCCTTATTTCAGCTACTCTTCACCAAACGCAGTGGGATGCTGCCTTGCAGCTGCCCTTTCAGCACCTTCAGGTTGCCCACTTTCAGCTTGCCCCATGAACACATCCTTGGGTAGGTTTGTGCAGCTTTCTGGTTCTTTTCAGACATTGAAGGCAGTTTGATTTGCAGTCGATAGAGTTTCTGAAATACTGTGCTGTAGGTGACACATATTCATCTCACAGGGTGAGACTTAAAGTATTTGGGTTTCTGGAGCACAGAGATCGTGGGACCTGCAGCGGGTTCATTAATATGTTAGTATTAAGACTGACTTAGTGGCAATGCCATTGCTGAATATCATTCAGCATAGGAGCATCATCTGCTGCTTCAGCTCCAAGCTCAGTGTTACCCTTCCCGGGAGCACAGGCAGGGGAAGATTTTGGTCAGAGGTGAATCAACCCTCCTCTCTAACAAAAAGCTTGTTGGTGTCCAGCCCTGCGTGTGGGGTTCCAAATGGCACCAAGCAGTGATTTGCTCTTTTCAGACCTGCTGTGCAGAGCAGGCACGGGGATTTTCAGTCTTGACACTTGGAGAAAAATGTTACTGAAAGGTCTTGATTGCTTTAGCAAGACAGCATCCAACAGAAATTTAGCAGGTTTTATTTTTCTGAAACACGAAGTTTTGTCCTGTAGATGCTGGGAGGAAAGCAGGGCAGTGCAACGCAGGGCGTGTGTAGCAGAGGAGGTTTCTCAGGCTCCAGCACCACTCCACGAGCACCCAGGTCTCATTCGCTGCCCTCAGCAGCATGTGAACACCTGAGAGAGGCAAGGCAGAAGCAGCTCTGCTCAGAGGCTGCACTGCCATGTGGGCTGGATTTGCAGGGGCTGGATTTGCCATCCCCAAGCACAAGCTCTTGGCATGTTCCTGCACCGGCTGCCTGGAGACTGTGTCTCTGGGATGAGGGTTTAATTTAATAGCGTGAGACTCTTGACATCTCATGAAGGTAGGGAAGTTGTTTGGGACCTTAGAGGCTGAGTTGCGTGTGTTTGATCACAGCCTGGCTCTGAAAGAAGCCGTTTCCCATCTTTTCTCAGCTTTTCTCAAGCATTTCTACAATGCTTGAACTTTCTTCCCTTACAAGGGGGTAACCACCCTGGTGTAAGTAACACAGCCGTTACTACCCCACTGCAGAGGGGTCTGGGCTTCAGTCCGTGCTGACTTGCAGCAGCCGTGGTGTCAGCTCCGGCTTCTCCATTCCCATGGGCATCCCTGTCCCTGTCTCAGCAGCTTCCCGCAGGTCTCCGTGCTGTGGCAGCAGGGGGTCTGTGGAGATCCCTGCCAGTGGACAGGCGTGAAAAGGCCAGGGCAGGGTGGGGATAGATGGAGAAGCAATGATGCAACAGGATCTTTTTTCATTCTTCCTTTTCCTCTTTGAATGCAACAGATCTCTCCCCACTCAGCCCAGTGACCCATTTGGGGATCCCTTTGTCCTAGTAGCACCATCCCAGCAAGGGTGGCATTAGCCCTCCCAAACCCCCAGTATTCAGAAAATCTCCCGATGCTCAACCTCACCAGGGAGGTGATCCAAGGATCACTTTGAGGTAATGGTGGCATCAGGTGCTGTGATCAGAGGGTTTGGTCACATCCCTGTGTTTTTTTCTGTCCAGGTGCCCACACGGGCTGTTTGAGAGTGCGGGGGCATTCAGACTCCCGAGGTCAGTGACTGGAGTAGAAGGTGCCGGGTCCCGCGTCGGTGCAGTCAGTGCTCAGTGGAGCAGATGTTCCTGTCCTGGAACTGGATAATCAGTATTCTCTGATAATGAATGACAAGGGAGAAATTCTTCATTCAGCCCAAGCCTGAGCATCGGCTGATAGCTCCCGTCTCGAGCTGCATTCCATGATGGACAAGAAATCATTTTCTGATGAGGATTTCTTTCCTTTCTCTTTCTATGATTGCTCCAGTAAGCAGCTTAAGGCACCTCACTCACCTGTTCCAGTCCTGCCTGCAAGCACTGGATTGGCTTAAACTTTTATTACCTGCTAGAGAGAAAAACCCGGTAATCTTGCCAAATAGCATTTACATTTTATAGCATGTGCTGGGGTGTGTTTTTATTGTCCGAGATGTGCAGATCTGCATCCAGATTTAGATACCTTCTCCCCATGAGCTCATCTGTCTTGTCTGTCTGTCCCTACTCTGCATGGGCCATGCGTGTCAGGGCACATCCCTCGGGCATCCTGTACAGAAATGCTCTGTGCACATCACCAGAGAGGCTGGTGGGGCCTTCCCAGGACACCTGAGAGGGAAATGCTCACAGAATCCCAGCCTGGTGGGGGTTGGAAGAGACCTCTGGGGATCATCTGGTGCCACCTCCCTGCCCCATCCAGCAGGGTCACCCAGAGCAGGGGGCCCAGCAGCGCAGGGTCCAGGGGGGTTTGGAATTTCTCCAGAGAAGGAGACTCCACAACCTCTCTGGGCAGCCTGGGACAGGCTCCAGCACCCTCACACC
>JANIJG010002544.1:0-28970 GCA_024611175.1 Megaceryle torquata
GAAAGAAAGAAAGAAAGAAAGAAAGAAAGAAAGAAAGAAAGAAAGAAAGAAAGAAAGAAAGAAAGAAAGAAAGAAGCCAGTGAAAAGCACAGTTTGCTTTTTTTTTCCTGCATCCTGTTAAGTAGAGGGTGTGTATTGCAACCAAACTGTGGAGATGAAAATTCTCCTGTATTTAAATGAAATTGAGTATCTTTGAAACTACACATATGGTTACACATATGGTTATGCTTTTAATGACTCCGTGTCCACGTGAAATGGTTTTAGTCAACGTGACACGGATGGAGCTTCTCCACAAACTCCCTGCTGTTTGCAGCTTTGTATTAATTAGTTGTAATAGCCCAGTATAAACGAACTGTGTCCTCACAAGAGATGGCAGAGGAAAAATGGGAAAGCTGCCATCAGGGTAGCGACTCTTCCAGATTACTGCTGGAATAACCTCATGGCAGAAACATGATTAATTGTTGCCTACACTTAGCCTCAATTTCAGACACAACCCCCACTCTCCCAGTTACTTTCTTTCAAGATTCAACAGTTACAAGTCCTTTATGCCATACCTGTGCAACAGAAGTCACGTTTCTAACTTAGGATTTTAGGATTTCACATTTAGGATTTTAAAAATTATTTAGTACTGGACAAGCTGTTACCTATAGGAATGTTTTAATCAACATCAGATCCTATTTGAAGGAAGTATTTGTATACAACAAAAATGAGGCCACAGAACTGAAACTGGCTCCCTGTCTTGCTCTCAGCCCAACAAAATGGAGTAAGGCACAGGGGTTCTTGGCATGAGGCAAACGAATAAGACAAGGGAAAAAACAGCATTTGCTAGTCAAGGCTGGAACTGATTATGGAGAAAATGAGATTGACTAAAGAGGTTGATAATAGTGGAGGAAATGGATTAAGAGTGGTTAGATTTTAAACAAAGGACAGAGGAATTTATTTCCGCTGGCTGAAGTTCCTCAACCTTCTGGACCAAAAGCTTAACCTAAAAACAACAAACCATTTTTGTGGTGTTGCCACAACAATTTCGAGTTAAAGACAAATAAAATGAGGATAAACTTTGTGTCCATATTATTTCACAGAATCACAAAATCACAGAATGTCTTTAGTTGGGAGAGACCTTCAAGATCATCTAGTCCAACTTTCAAATTTCCCTCATTGTGGTTGCTTGCCTGTTTGATGTGTGAGAGCAGAAGTTGTACTGGGCTTACAAAGCCATTGTCAATTATTTTGCAGACCAGCTCATGAGTTCCTGTAGGTCACCACACTCCACAGTTTGAAAAATATGGCACTAGTGCACGATTCTTTCGATAGCCTGAAAACTGGCACCCCAAATTCCTTAGTATCACCAGCTGTCTGTAGGATTTCAGTGTTTCATCTTCCTTTAGCAATGATACACAAGAAAGGCCACGACTGGTTGTTCTTTACCTGGATGGAGGGGGCTGTGCTGCAGCTGCAAGGGGTCCAGCCTTTTTAAGTCATAGCTCTTAAGGAACTGCATAATAAAGGGGGGCTGGAAGAAAACAAAGAGAAACTTGGGTTTGCTTCTTAAAATTATGTAACACCCCCCCCTCCGACAATTAAAAGCAATAGGATTAAAAGTGAATGTGGAAGCTTAATTTGCCATCTCCTTGAAAATCTATATTATGATGCAGTTGGTTTTTTTTATAAAACAACTGCTCTATTTTCACTTGTATATATTATATTTTCAGTTATATTGTCCTGTCTCTTTCTGTGGAATAAACAGAATCACTCTCCACTTGAGTATGCAGTCAAGAGAAAAATCTTGTGTGTGCTGAATGGGTGTTTTCCCACAATTTGTAGTTTTTTGGATGAAATATACCTGCAAGGGGAGTTTTCTCATCTAAATAATTCTTTAACTTCTGAAAAGCTCTCTCTTTTTCTTTTTTTTTCTTTTTTTTTTTTTTTGTTACTGTTATGTTACCCAATAGGAGCTGCTACTGAAAACTAAAGGTGAAATTTTACCATCAAGAGTGCTTAACTCCTTAGTGCTCTATGCACCCAGTCAGTTCTTACAGGCATTACTGTGCAAGAAGTTGCTGTCATGAAAAAAGCAACAGGAAAAATGGCCTTGGGTGGGATTTTTGGGAGCAAGCTATCTGGTGAGAGGGGAAGGTACAATTATTGCAGTACATGAACCACTCAAATGTGCATGAAACCATAACTTGGTAACAGCTGACACGAGTTTTGTTTGGAAAAATGTCAGTTCTATTTTTTTTTCGTGCTCTAGGGAGAAGCTCTGAAAGTTCTGGGTTTAGGCTTCTTTATTTAGAAGTAATAGAGTAATTTTAAGGTTACCATAGTGGCAAAAAAGTTCAGGTGAAATGTTCACTGTAGCACTACTAGGAAAACAGTTTATCATTATTCCTAGTTTGGGTTTTTTTTTGAGAAAAAAAAATCACCACATCTCCAGTGGTGAAAAACTCTATCATTTTTATTTTATACTATAAGCCTGCATACCAGGCTCTGTACAGTGATCCCGCTTGTAAAATTAAATGATAGCAGTTACTGATGTTAGCAGTGAGTATTTTCTTGATCTGTGCACATCACAACTTCTTCCTCTCTCAAAAGCAAGCAATAAATTCAGATATTCCATTAAGATCAACCAGAAAGCATTTAAAATGCTGATCTTTAATTTTTAAAAGTTTTGGTGAACAATTTCCACCTCAGAAGAAAATAACCACAGTTATTTTGGGGAACTAATTGGATTTGATAATACTCTGAAAGAAGTACATACTTTTGTAATGCCAGAGTCAGAATACTGCTGTTTTACCTTCTGCTTGAACAGAGAAATGGTGGAGTAAAAAGCAAGATCCAGTGTTCCCTGTGTGTGTTTCAGAGTAACAGCAAAGGCTGTAGGTGAGTTATAAGGCAATTATTGAAAAATAAGCATATAGCACCTGACATCAGATATAGAACATCTAGAAAAGAAACAAAGTAATCACCTGGCTTAACGGCTGAGCCATGATAGTTAATAGCCCAGCAGAGATGTATTTTCTTTCTGTCTGGTAATTGCCAACTCATGTCAGAATGTTAAATACAGGTCCTGGTGCTGCTTTGAGTTACACATCCATGGGCTCTTGTTTTTTGTAAAACTCACCGCAGAGAAGTCTCGCCAAACTCAATGAAGCACGAGGCAGTCGTGACTGTTCAGCACCATGTAACTCACAGAGCAAAGCCCTGGAGAAGGATCAGCTTTAGATATGGGCTAACCAGAAAACTGTACAGGGCAGCAGGTTATGGATGCAGCAGCACCTCAGATGGTTGTCCAGAGAGAAGGTGACTGCTGGGCTCAGCAGCCACAGGAACCATCCCATTCCTTCCTCACTGGTACTGAAAAGGAGATGAAGGCTAAAGCACAGGGGCTGGCTGGCTGCTGGGGCACTACCATCAGAGCAGATGGGCTCCAAGTAAAATTCAAGTTTTGTACTCAGACTGCTAAGAAGCTTTGAGCCAGCCCTGGCCACATTTATCAAGACATGTAAAATAAAATAGAGAGAATTTCAGAAAGCCAGCATTTTGCTAGTCCACAGCAGGAGCTGAGAACCAGTGCTTTGCTCTCCAGCATGTTCTAGACCGAAGAGGAGGGCAAAGATAGCTTTATGTCAGCATGCATATTCACTCAGGGCTGATCCAAAGGTAGTAACGATGCTTAAGTAGATTGGAAAGAGCTTTTGCTCTAGTTCAGATCAGCTTCCTGAAACAAGGCTACATTGAGAGGACGAGGGGCAATGGTTTTAAATTAGAAAGGAGGGGATTTAGATTAGAAATAAGGAGGAAGTTCTTTACCACGAGAGTGGTGCAGCACTGGAACAGGTTGCCCAGGGAGGTGGTTGAGACCCCATCCCTGGAGACATTCAAGGTGGGGCTTGATGAAGCTCTGAGCAACCTGCTCTAGTTGAAGATGTCCCTGATCTCATCAGGGTGGTTGGACCAGATGACCTCTGGAGGTCCCTTCCAACCCAGCCATTTCTGTTTCTATGGAGCTCCTTCAACTCTTCGTAAAGGCATACATGATAAATATTTTATTTCTCATCTCTTGTTCCTGCATACTTAGCCTTGTGGCAGAGCTTAAAAAGGTAGGAATTACTACATCAGATCAAATTTACAAATCCTCTCATCCTTTATCCTTTTTTGAGCATGTAGCCCTTTGGAGGAAGTGGAAAAAAAACTAAAGATAAATGATGACAATTCATCCTCATGGAAGTTATTTCTGAATTTTTGTTAGGAGTGACTTCAAACTCTAAGGATGCTATTTCCTTTCTGTCCCAATTCTCCTCTTGCTATTAAATATTGTAAATCTGGGGATGCAGGGAGGTTGTATTTTTACAAAAAAAAATAGATTCTCCTTTTCAGGGGAGTGTCACGGGGATATTTATCAGCCTTAAACATTATACCTGGCTTCAAGGAAATTCTGACTATGACTTGTCTGTTTCCAGTTCTGCTGTTGGAAGAAATGGAAGCACAGTCCACCTCAAAGTATGGTGAAGGAGATAAAATACCATACTACAATGTGGTATATGATTGTTTACACCTTCAGACTTCACATTTTGTCTTCAGTACTCATTATCCGACTCACTTTCTGTTTATATGCCATGATAAGGATGCTAAGCAAAAGCTGACTCTTGGAAATACTTGACATTCTTTTTAGGTTAATTTTGTCCTAAGCTTGGCTGAAATGGCTCATTTTGAACTGCTCATAAAAGGATGTCTGCAGCAGGGAAGACAGAGTATTTTCATTTCAGAGAGCCCTGCTGCGTTATACTCCCTGATTTTCATCAAAACCAGACCATGTTTACTTGCCCTTTTGGCCTCGGGGTCACTGTTTTTTCTTTAAATCAGTTTACTTCTAAGTAGTCATTTTCCCTCATACCCAAGTTTCCCACAAAAACCTAAACAGTGGCAGCCTGTTAGAGCTTCGAACGCTTTCCTCAAATACATTTTAAGTAAAAAAATAAATAAAAAGTACTCCCCCCCTCACCCTATAAGCTCTCCAAAAGCAATGCACACAAGCCCACAAACAAGCACACAAGGTTCGAAGCCTCGGAGGCTCAGGGGTCATTCCTGCCTTCTTCCCCAGGCCTTCCTGCATGTGCCCAGCCACCCTCCCTCAGCCAGGAGGAATGGCCTGGCCCCTGCAGCCACAGCCGACCCCAAATCTCAAGCCTTCTCTCCCCAAAAGGGGCTCCCCGAAACGATCTCAGAGGGGGGTGTTTTTGGGTAAGGACTGGAGCCCGGGTAGGAGGTGGGGAAGCCTCGGGATCGCAGGATCATGTAGGTTGCAGCATTGAGTCCAACCATTAACCCTACTCTACGCATCCACTGATAAACCACGTCCCTCAGCAGCGCACCTACACTTCTGAACGGGGCCAGGGGTGGGGATTCAGCCACTTCCCCGAGGGCGTCAGAGGGCCGGGGCTTCGCTGAGGGGCTGCAGAGCATTGCCAGGCAGCTCCGGCCCGCGGGGAGCTCTGGGTGCGCGGCTGAGGGCAGGGCCCCCACGCCCGGCGGGAAGAGGAAGGGTGCGGGGGCATCGGTCCGCTCAGCCGGGGGGCGTCTCCTCGGGAAAGCCTAAAGGGAAGTGATCGAGGCAGTTGGGGGACGGGAGGCTCGACACACAGCCCACGGGGGGCCGGGAGAAGCAGGACAACAGCACGGCACCGGGGTGAAGCTTCTCCCGCCCCGCTTGCCACTGGCAGCGGGGAACTCAGCGCCCGGGCAACCGACACGGGGCGGGACGGGACGGGCCCGTAGGGCGGGGAGTTGGCGGTGACGTCACTCCGCCTGGCAACGGCGGCGCGGCGTGGGGGCGGTGGCGCGCGGCTCTCGCGGGATTTGGCGACCCCCGCCGCGGGCGGGGCGGGGGCGGTGCCGGTGCCGCCGGTGGCGGAGCTCGCCCGAAGTGAGGCGGCGGCTGCAGCGGGGAGCGACGGGTCGGGACGGGTCTGCGACCGCCTCTGCCCCGAGCCGCCGGCGGCTCGGAGCAGTCCCTTTCACGCCCGTAAGGGCGCGGATGGAGCCGCCGTGCCCGTCTTGAGCGCGTCGGCGAGACCCGAAGCCGTTCCGCCGAGCCCGGGCGGGCGGGCGCAGCATGGGTGAGCGCGGCGGGGAAGGGCAGGGCAGGGCTGAGGCGGCGAGACCGGCCCCGTCTTCCCGCTTCCCCGGGGCCGTCCTTTGTCTGGCGCAGAGCTGGGGTACCCGGGGAGCGCCGTTTCAGGGCAGCCCCCGGGTTCTACTGGGGGAGGAACGGTGCTGCTGCCCGGTGCCTTCGCAGGAGGAGCCGGTGGAGGGGCTGCCGCCAGTTCCCGTGCCCGGGCCCGGCGGGCGGGAGCTGGCGGCGGCAGGTGCCCGCAGGTGCTTGGGAAACGCCGCCGCCTCTGCGGGACGAGGAGCGGCGGTGGCGCTGGGAGAGGCCGGGGCCGCTCCCTCCTGCCCGGCCTGTCGCGGGGGGCAGCAGCGGGGCCCGGGGCGGGAAGGGGTGAGGGGCAGCGCCGGGTATTACGGGGTTTTCAGCAGAGAGCGCGAAGTTTACAGCAACCACTGGTCCAGTGCTGCTTGGAAGGAGCTTGGTTGGCGTGACTTGGTGAAAAGTGAAAGTTTTTCTGATGAAATCCAGCCCTCTTACCCATTTTTAACCCAGTTCAGTTGGAGTTGTGCATTCACCCAT
Organism: Megaceryle torquata; assembly: GCA_024611175.1. Taxonomy (NCBI): domain Eukaryota; kingdom Metazoa; phylum Chordata; class Aves; order Coraciiformes; family Cerylidae; genus Megaceryle; species Megaceryle torquata. The sequence goes on from JANIJG010002544.1 coordinate 6,689, forward strand.
TTCTCCACCAAGGTGTTGGCTTAACAAAAACCAAGCGTACAACAACTTAGATTTCCGTTTTCAGAACGTGCCAGTTCAGGTTTACACTTGAAGCAATTGGTTGTACTGATTTTTAATGTAAGAGCATCTGCATAGGGAAGCGTGAAAGTGACTTAAACACCACTTTTCAGAGCCCTCTTCCCTTATTCAGAGCTCCCCCACTGCAGTCCAGAAAGGTCCATTGACCATTTCATCTGTCTTTGTTACCTCTGCTCATATTGCGTCCCTTGCTCTGCTGTCCTGTGTAACATCAGATGCTTAATGCACTTCTGGAGGGGGTGTATGGAAGGAAGAGCGCTTGAGGTGGCTTTGGTGTGTTGGGTGAAGAGGTGTGTGCATTCTTACACGGCTATGTGCCTATGAGTGCAGTTCAGGCTTTCAAGTGGAAGTGTTTCCGATAGCTTTGCTTCATCCTCCTTGTGCAGAAAAGGGAGGGGAAGAAGTGCATGGTATGCAGATCAAACATGCAGTTAACGCAGTGATGTGTGCTCCTCCTCACTTGTGTTCCTCTTGGTTATAAAGACATGCTTTCAGTGTTTTCATCTTGGCAAAAATTGTTTTTACATGGTTAAATCAGGCTTAAAATGAAGTCTGAGGATGTAAAGTGAAGTTGATGGTTTAAGTTTTGATACAAGCCAAAGTCTAAAGAAATCAGTTTCTGATGCTTCTGAAGGACTCAATCCAGTTTATGAGTAACAATTATTATATGACATTGGTTTATGCATTATTCTCTTTGCTTAAGTGTGGCTTCTTTCTGTGCCTCTTCTGCTTGTAGTAACGAGCCTGTTATTACAGCTCTGAAGGCAACTGAATGGAGCGAGTGCATACACTACGTGTCAAGAATTGTTATTACATGGCTTGTAATAACCATACCAGTTTGTGTGCACCTGCAGTTACAGAACTGTTTCTGCCAGAACACTGGCAAACCTCTATAAATGATTGCAGAATGATCCTAGAGTCTTTTAAATAAATTTTTGATTAAGGTACTCTCCTTTATTCATGGTTCTGAGTGTTAGTTTCTTGTGACTGAAAGTGGGGAGGAACATACAATAAAGCATCTCAAAAAGCAAGAGTGGAGAAAGAACTAACTGTAGTTTGCACTGCACTTGCTGTGTTTGGTGATGGCCTCACATGTACCTTGAGAAGTCATTATTTTATTACTGATGTCACGGTAGAACTGGCTCTTGATAAAGAAATCGTCTGCCTTTTATGTCAGTTTATGGAAGAGATTTTACATGTAAAGGCCTTAGAGAGGGCCACTGAGGTATCTGACAAGCTCAAGAGTCTTTGAGGTTTATTGAGTAGTAAGAACAAGACAGTATGACTCTGGAGGATCCAGAAGAAGGGCAGAAATATTGAACACCTTGGAACAGATTCTTTTATGTTCTTGCAGCTGGAAATCAATGTTGCAAGAGCCTGTGTCAATCAGGCACGTGGAAGATGGGGAGGAGGATGTTATCAGAGGTGACAAACACTAGACTATATGGAGTTACTGGTAATGCCCAGTTGCATGCTGCAGCTCTGACATAATAATTATTTGCCTTCTGAACTAGATTAATCACGTGGATTCAATATGTGGCTCTACAAATAGAGAAATAGATTCATTAAAGAAACAAAATGTATTCAAAGGTTTTGGGGAAAAAATGTTACTTGATTCAGTTTTTTTTTGTTTCTGGTTTGGTTTGATATCCACTTAGAGGCAGATAAAGTTCAACTGGTGCATTGTCTGCTTTACTTCTATGGCTCAATAAGAGGCAATTTTCTTAATTATAGCTGAGAAATGGTTTGACTGTACAGCTTGCCCATTAACAGGAAGGTTGAGCTAAATTGGCAGTGTCCAACTAGTTTTTGTATGGCTTCACAGCTATAATGAAATACTCCAACAGCAGCTGATAAATTGCCACACTGATATACTGAACTTGGTTTCTGACAGAAGTCTACTGGACTTCTGTCAATATCTTTTTAGCTGTCTGCATTTCCCCTCCTCTCCCTGTTTGTTTGGTTTTTTTTTTAATCTCCAGAAATTTGTGCGGGCTTTGGTTTGTGTTTCCTACAAGTTAGTACTGTTGTCTTTGTTACATTTTATCTTTAGAAAATGTGCTGACTTTGGAATACTTTAAGAAGCCAGCTAGACTTCTTTATTGCTAACAGAATGAGTATAAATACATTTAGTCTACAGAAAGTATTCAGTAAGTTCATAAAACCTCAAAATTGTGTGAAGTTGTTTGCTTTCTTCACCTTTATGCTGGCAACAGGAAAAAAAATACAAAAATCTAGGTTTTTGTAAGCAGACTGAATAGTCTTAGCATATAGTGACAGGAACAGCGACAGATTGTTTCAGTTTTCACTACTAGTATTACAAGCACCAGTTAAAGAATTATGTCAAGGTTTGTTGTCTGGTTTTAAAACAAACAGAAAACAAGCCAACAAAACATCCTCAAAAATCCACTCCAAACACCCCCAAACAAATGGCATAGGATAGATGAAGAGTCCTTCTGCTGGCATTTTTACTAAGAAGTATGTAAGCTGTGATGTAGAGTTGAACTTTATTCACAGTAAACAGCTGAAGAATGAAAGGACTTAATCGGAAGTACAAGTTATTGCAGCCCTTCTCTACTTGAGTACTTGACAAGCCTGATGTTGACTGACCAACTGTACTTGCCCTGGCAATGCTGAGCAAAGTGCTTTCTTATTTTCTTTATTTTCTAGACAAAACTATAAGGGAAGGTGATGTAAATTGATCTCTGGAAAAGAGGTGCCTAAGCTACTAGGAAACCAAATTACAGTAACTGGGAAGAGTTGATGGATACTGGATTTGAGTCAAGGTAAAGGAGAAACCCCATCAAAAGATGTTAGAGATTGTTTCAGCTCAGCTCTTGCCTTTCTTGTTTTTCCAAGAATGTAAAAGCTGCTGTGCTGAGAGTTCTGTCTGTGGGGCAGGTAGGGGATAAAATGATATGGAAAGCAAGTCTATCATGGAAAGTTCTTTATTAAAAAAAAAAAAAAAAAAAAAGGCTAACAATAATGTATGGACTTGCTCAAAGGTGTTTATATTTTCACTGGACTGTTTTTTATAGATAGGGCTGAACCATCGGGGGCTTGTACAGAGTGGGACAAAGAGTAGCATGGCTCTTGCCTTCCACAACTACTGGTGGCAGTGAAAGTTCCTCTTTAGGGACCCCCAAGAGTGGGGGTGTGTAGGGAAAAAAGATGTCCTTTCAGCATGAGGTTTTTTTCCTTAAAGCTGCTGCTTGTACTGCCCGACTCCTTTGCATTTTTGAGAGATGGAGGATGGTAATTTGGTGGCTTCAGACTGAGACTTCTCTCTGCATTTGCTTTCCTTCTGTTCCAGCCATGCTGGGTGCTTGTCACCTTTACTGGATGGTAGTTTTAATTTTGATAAGAATTTAATCTTGTTATGGAGAGTTGTTCAGGACTCTGTGTGTTATTCAAGACTTAACTCCATGCAGAGGTGTAATTAAATTTGCTGTCTTGGTTGCTTTTGTTTTCCTGATGAAATTTCTTCAGAGGTTTGTTTTTTTGTTTGTTTCAGCTAGGTAGGATCTTTCCTTTGAAGTCTCTTTGCTTTCACTGGTCTTCTTCACTCTGTTGTCTGCAGGTGTTTATGTTTTTTGTCCCTTAGAGGGTTTTTGTTGTATAAACACAGGAAACACAGGGTCGAGCACACTGTGCTGTCTGGGGCTAAGCGAGGTGGCTGCCTGGTCTACCCCACTCTGCCATCATCCTTTTTCCTTCCTTGGAGGTGCTGTCACATATGACTGCTGGTCGGGTGTTTCTCTAACCCAGTTTCATAAAAATGATTTGTTAGGAAAGAGCATCAAAGAAATTGCTGAAAGTGATTTAAGTCATTTTGACAGAAGTGGGTAAGTCAATAAGGTGAAATGTGTTTCTAGTGGGTCTGGGATGTAGTGATTTCTACCAGCTAGTCTAACCTGTGATTACCACTGGACATTTAAAATGTGTCTCTGCTCCACTACAGAGGATTATCCCTTTTTCCTCTGTGCCTTTTAAAGTGTTGTAGGTTTGTTTTGTTGTTTTGTTTTTTAACCTGGCATCCTATATTTTGCAATTCCTATATTACGTTCCAACTTTTTATTCCCTGACACTCTTCCTTTCCATGAATGTTGCTTTTCTCTTTGACTCTGAATTGTGAATTTGCTATTGATCCAATATGTACCTTGCTCTTAGTAAAAGGAGTGCCTGTGCCCTTGCTGTCCCTTATCTTCTTGGGTGCACAGGGATGAGAAATAGTTTTACGTACCTTTGTTGCTGTGATGGTGCAAGCGTAACCCTGCTTGTGCATCGCTGTTGGCTGTCCTGTTGCCAGGCCTGTTAGCAGAACTGATCAGGCAGTTTTAATACTTTAGTTGCCTCTTCTCTAGAGTGGTCCCTTTCTATGTTAAATAAAAACATACCAAAGATATAATTTTGATGCTAGCCATGCTTTGAACAGGATGTTCTCCTGGATGTCCTCTGTAGATTCCTCTCACCCTAAATTATTCTGTGTTTCATTGTGTAAACTTCAGCTCAGTTGAATAATGTTGTGATGCCAACACAGCTATTTACTTTCTCTGACAAATGCCAACAAGTATTTTTGGGAGGAATTCTGTTTTATTGCTCTGGCCAAATGACTTTCTTTATAGAAATTGAATATGAAAGGTTGCAGTTTTTCAGAAATCCTGAATGAAGAAAAAAAAAAAAAGTATTGTAGATATTTTTTTTTAAACAGTATATGTGGATTTCCTGAAAAATTTAAGACCTATCACTGCCAGAGCTCGAAATGAGACTGAAGGAGAAGTGGCAGTATGTGTCTGTCTGCCAAATGAGTTAAATCTTTCCACTTTTGGGGTGGTGTGCATTGAAGAGAATATAATATGAGGTAATTTAGAATATTATTTACTTTTCTTAAAGCAATATATATTGGCTGTAACATGCTCAAGTTATTAGGCAGGATTGCTTTCAGCGGAATAATTGAGAGTGTAATATTTTGAAAAAAAAAAAAAGAACCATTTTCTTTTCCATTTGGACAGTACTGGGTTGTGATATTACAGGAGAGGGTTGCGGTTGGAGAGCTTTGTGATGGTGAATTTTGTGTTTGAGTGACATTATCGTTAAAGAAACGTGAAAGGAATTTCATCACCTTTATTGCTTCAGCCAGATAAAGTATTTAAAATTACTTAAGTGGTTTAAGCTTATGCTGTTTTCTTAATAGTACCTAAATCACTGTTTGACAGTAGAGAAATATATAGATGGGTTTTGGAATTAAGCAGACTTGAGTAATCTCTTTTTTTTTTTTTAGTTTGTTTTTTTTTATTGGTTGCTTGCTTGCTTGCTTCCACAGCAGTGAGCCTCAGCTGCTGTGAATAGATTTTTGTGGACTGGAGTTATTAATGATTTTTCTTTTGGTTTTAAAGAAGGCAGTTTTGCCAGAGTTCCTGGAAACTTGCCCAACTTACCATTTAAAGAAGATTCTAAAGTCATCAGTTTCTGTCTCTTGGATAAAATTACTAAGTGGTCAGTCTTAGTCAAATGTTTTTGACTGTATATGTAGCTTGATTTTCTGGAGCTGGTGCTGAAATAATGTCTCACCCTTTGCTTACTTCTGGCTAGTGAGTGTTGTCCTCTTCCCTGGCTGTACAATGAGCTGAATCTTCCAAACCTTCTCTGTCTTTGCTTTCAGCCAGGCTGGCTTTCCACAAACTGAGACTAAGTTCGTGGTTGCAAAAAGAGCAAATAGAAGCAGGAGGAGGAAGAGGATGCTACGTACAGCAGTGTCAGCTGCAGCACACTTAGAGCAGACATTGAGGCTGTGCTTGATGGAAATTACTGTTCTCCAACTTTTAGCAATTTAGTTCAATTGTGGATTTATTGGAAGCACAGCTGTTTACCTTAATTCCACTTAGGTGTTGTTTGTTTTTGTTTTTTCCCCCAAGCTGCATTGTTTCTTTATTTTTCAGGGAAAAAATACAAAACCAGAACAATAAGCAAACTTCTCAGAATGGTTCAGGTAGTTTCCACTCAATGCATCTTTGGGACTGAGAGGAGAAAAGTCTCCATCTTTGCTACTTGAAGAGATGAAGCTGCTATTTTAATGAAGCTTGTACTCTCTAGTAAAGGAGAATCACGTCACTTAACTCTGAGCTTGTGTCTTCAGTTATGAAAGGATTTGCTTTAAGGCTGCTTGGCATGTAATCTTTCTTCTCCTGAAGTCATTCTGTGGGTTCAGTATCACACTGTGCTCCAGCAGAGATAACTTCAGGCTGCTGCCAAAAAGAACAAGAGCTTTGTGTTGCCTCTTCCTGGCTCACCATAGCTCTAGGGGTTGTGAGTCTGCGGTGCAAAGATGATGATGAAGAGAAGACTGAGGGAGGATTTTGGCAATGCTTATCAATATCTAAAGGGTGGATGTCAAGAGGATAGGGCCAGTCTCTTTTCAGTGGTGCCCAGTGACAGGACAAGTGACAATGACCACAAACTGGGACACAGGTAGCTCTGTCTGAACGTGAGGAAAAAATTTCTTTCCTTTGAGGGTGGCCTTCGAACAGGCTGCCCAGAGAGGTTGTGGAGTCTCCTTCTCTGGAGAGATTCAAAACCTGCCTGGACGTGATCCTGTGCAACCTGCCACGGGTGATGGACTACATTGTCTCCAGAGGTTACTTCCATTCCCTACCATTCTGGGTGAGCTGACAAGCTGGCTGTTGTGGAAGAAACTCTTGTGCCACATTTGCCATCGTGTCAGCAAGCTGAATGGCTTTACTCTGACTGTAATGACTGCACAGCTCCTGTGCCAGAGAGCAGATGGGATTTCAGGAGACAGGGAATGGAGAGTGTTTCTCCTGTTCCATTTTCACCTGCAGTTACTTTGCACTAGATCCAAGCTGAAATTTCCTAAGTTTCTTCTGAGTATCTGTATTAATTGCTCTCCCTAATGATTCATGATCCAGCAAACTGATTATTTCCCAGCTTTCTTGCTCCTGATCTTTAAAATGCTTTTTAAAAACTCCTTATCATTCTACCCTACCATTTTAATTCAGCCAAGTGTCCTTTTTAAACTGTGCTTCTAACTTGCATTCTTCATTGGTTTAATAATACCCTTAAAATGTTTCTCATCAGCTAGAACTTGTTATTGAGGTATTCCTTGTGTTTCTGTGGATTTTGGTTTTGGTTGTCCTCAGTAATGTGTATGTTTGGATAAGATGATTGAGCACAGTATGTAAAAATCTGCCTCTGGCCTTTGACATCCTGATATTCTGCACTTGGACTCAACTTTAATATTCCCATCACTTAAATGCCTTTATGAAATTTCGCTTATTTTAGTAGTGTCATAAATCAATAAATGCAAGATTAACTAGAATAAGCCTGCCTAAAGGTAAATTGTACTGTGTTTGGTGCTCATTTTAATGTCTGAATGTTTCAGTGGGGGAAGTTATTAACTGCTAGAACAAATTGCCAAGGGAAGTGCTAGATCCATCACTTCTTGATGTAGTCAATCCCCTGGATGATGCCCGTAGCAGCAAGTTCTTTAATCTTCCCTTTTGGCAGATGTAGTGATTGTGTGTCCATAGGATGATCTAGTTCAAGACACTGGCCAGAGTTAAATCCAACTGGAAGAGAACCAGCTGGCTGATTTGGCAGCAAACTAAACCGGCACACCCTGGAGCTGCACAATTGTGAGACCAGCACAAGGGAAGAGGCAGCAGTGTGGGAATGAGCAGGGAGAGAGTGTGCAGGGTCACTCCTCCATCCTCAGATTGTTGGAGTCACTGCAAGAAGCTATTCTCTGTAAAAAGCTAAAGCAACCCTTCTTGAAAAGCAGAGCCCATCCGTTTGATTTCCTAAGTGGTTAAGTGAAGAATATTCTTTTGTTCAGAGTTTTTAGTACAAGACTTCACAAATGTACCTAGATTTGCAGGCTGCCTGGGAGGGTCGGCAGAGTTTCAGGTGACTATCTGAAAGAGTGGGCCACAGACTATTTGTCTGAAACATCAGTGTCCCAGACAACATGTCTTTTTGTGTTCCTCTGGGTCAGTGCTGTTCTGAAGCCGGGTAAAATGAGATGCCATTCTGAAATCACGGAAGCGTTGAGGGGAGTAAGTCTTTTGTAGACATGAGGACAAAAGCAAAATCTATCCCATACTATCATGGGTATGGTGGATAAAGAGGCAGCAGATCTTTCAGGAAAGTGCAAACAGCAGAATATAGTCCTTTTTTATGCATAAATTATTACAAACTATGCTGGTTTGCTCTTGAAAATCAAGCACGATACTTCATTTGCCTGACTCAGATTATGTGTGGTACTGAAAATACATCTCGTCCTTCAGCACAGGGAAGGAAAGCTTGTCTGTGAGGTGGAAGATGACAGTTAACAACATTACATTTAACATTTTCACATTATGAGAAACCTAAGTATAACTGGATTTGCTTTTACTGCACACCATTGTCTAAGGATGTGGTGCAGGGAAGCAGGGAAATTGGAAACCATCTCAGATGAAACCCATTGCAGCTCGAGAAGAGCTTGAAGGCTGTATGTGCTGTAGGGCTGTATGTGAGTTAACAGAGTCATTGTTCTCAAGTAAAAGCACAACTTAAAGTGCATAAAAGTGCCTCCTCTAATGTTAATGTCTTTGTCATCTTACTGGATGCTTATTTTGTGGAGAGAGGGTTTACGCTTTTAACTTTGGTACTGCATCCTTACTGAGAGAGAATCATAAAATATATATGGATTGTAATGTAAATGGCTTCTAATGTGTAGGCAGTAGAATAAAACCTACCCTGGTAGAAAACTAGTAACAGGAATCCTCAGTCTTGATGAATAGCAGATGAAATAAAGCTTTTTATAAATCATGAGATGTGCTGTTAGTAGAGTAAGACAGAGCTTGCCATCTTTATGCAGCAAGAAGACCATGCTGGTTTCCTATCAAGAGCGAGCTGCTGGACCTTGTGTGCTGTTGTATAATGCTTTAGCAGTTCTGAGTAGCCATTGAAGTGGTAAATCCTGACCTGTGTTTTTTAAAAAGCTTGAGGTCATATTGCTGATTTTTCTCTCTCCTTGATTTTACTTTTTTTTTTAATTTTTTTTGTGTGTGTCTGTGTGTATATCTAGTTGGGTCACCAGGGTTGTGCCTGGTAGTTGTGAAATAACATGGGGAGAGTCAAAAGGATTTCCTTTCTGGAGCCAAACTACTACTTGAAACAGATGTGTTGAGATTGGTGGAGGTGAGGGTTAGCTTTCTATGAACTTGCATTTGGATGCTTTGTGTCCTTACCGCAGCGACTGGTATCCCTTGCCCCAGACAGCTTTTCATAACCTCCTGTAATCCTCTGCTCCCTCCTCAAATTCTTCAAATACCGATCGTTCTGTGTTACTATCAATTAGCTCTGCAAGACACAGCACATGCTGTAGCTGCTTCCAAGCTGCATATTTGGTGGTTAGCCAACCATCAGGTTAAAAGAGCAAGAGTGCTGGGACAGTCCTGAAGGATTTTTTATGCAGAAGGACTGTGATTTGGGTGCTTCAGTGCTGATTCTGCAAAATAAAATAAATACTCTTGGTTTGAGATGCTGCTCTTCTGGCGTGTTTCAACCAAATGGGTGTAGAGAGGAAGAATTACTGCAATCAAAGCAGGAGGGTAGGCCAATAGGGACACTTGTGTGAGCCTGTTTTCTTCAAGTGCTGAAGATTATGTACCTAAAAAACCCCACAGTGAACAAGACAGGTATGGTTGATGTACAGTAGTGATAAGGGGGGAATGGCCAAGGAGGAATCTCCTGCGCTTCCAAAAAGACAAATTCATAATCCAGTACCCAGGAGGGAACAACCTTGCTGTTTACCCCGTGGCATGAGCAAGATAGTAGCTTGCAGTTCACGGGGAGTGATTGTTCCCCCCTAGCTGGCACTACAAGGCTGTCTCTAAGATACCATGTCCAGTTTTGCTTCTGATCCCCCTCAAATGCAAGGGGGATGCCAACAAACCAGGGAGTGGAGTGTGGTTAGGAGGCTAGTGCATTTAGTGTGCCAGAAATTGGTCTAGCCTGGAGAAGAGAAAGCCATGCTCTCCTTGGAGGCACAATGAAAAAATGTCAATCAGTGGCTGCAAGTTAGGACAACGATAATACCTATTGAACGTGGTGGGGGAAAGTTGCTTGGGGAATTGCACATCAGTAAAGGTGCTCAGGGTGGCTGTTTTATCTCCCATCCTTTGAAGACTTCAGCTGGACAGTGCCTTGAGTGACCTGATTTGACTCTGAGCTTAGCTTTGCTCTGACCAATTCAGAGTAAGTGACCTCCAGAGGTCTTTCAAAACCTTGTTCTTCCTGTGACAGCAAGTACCACGAGCCATGCAAGTTTAAATCATGGTCTTAATAAGATATTCTTAAAACCTTCTAAATTCAAGTCACAAATAGATGTTTAAAGGACTTGATCTCCTAAGTTTTAGAACATAATTGAGTTAATGAAGGAATTTTATCTCCTCTAAATCAATTTGATTGAGATTGTAGGGTGCCCTTGAGCATTTGTGGCTTTGAATGACTTTTGTAAAAATCCATTGCATAAGAATTTCTCTCTGTGCTTCTCATCAACAGTTCAGGGTTTTTTTTTGTATGGACTAAAATGTCCACACTAGGAAATTAAATTTAAACTTTATTAATGCCATAATTAGCATGGACTGTCCTGCCAGCATGAAGTTAGATAGGAACACTTGTCCCTGTTTTAACACTAAGCATATTTTGTGGTTTTTGCAAGATCCCAATCTGGGACCACTCAGACTATTGCATCATGCCTGTTTTCAAAGATGAAGGGAACACTTTGTGCATGCTCCAAACGATGCTTTTAAATTTCCATAAATTTATTTCAAAGCCAGATTCTTGCCATGTTTGTACAAATACTAATTGTCATTTTGAATTAGATATGTGCCAAATTGTAGGCCATCTATCAAAGCAATTTTTGCCTTTTTTTTTGTTTGTTTGTTTGTTTTGTTTTTTTTTTTTAAGTGCCTGAAAGGAGTTTTCTTTTGGTTTAAACCCAAAAAGCTTTCAGAGACTTTCTTGTTTTTGTAACTCATGAATTTGTAACCTGGAGCTATGGTTGTGCTGTGCTTTTTGGCTAGAAGAGTCCTGAAAAAATTCTGCAGGAGGAGATGACGTTTTTGTAGTAACACAGGGTCCTGATATTGAATGAAGGAAACTTATTATATAATTCAAATACAGTTGGGGTTTTGTTTCTTTTGTTTTGTTTGTTTTCAGGGAGAAGGGGGTGACTTTGTATGAGGAATTCTAGCTAAGATCATCAGAGTTTTCAACTTCAGATCTATTTTTGTGAGCTAATTGTCTAGTAAAGGTTTTAAGGCAAGAAACTATAAATATGATGTTGACCAAGGGATACTTTTACTGCTTATTTGGTGGTTTGGATTTGAAATAAATCTAATTGAGGTATGATCTTTCTGTTCTTCAGAGCTTTTTGGCATGTCTTTGTTTTAGCAGCTTTTGTAATTTGGTGTTTTTGTGACTCACCTTGAATGTTTTGCCAAATAGATGTTATAAAATTAAGAGAAGGAACAGAGGAAGAGGCGTTAATCTATATATGGAACACTGAGTCATGAATTAAGAAAATGTGGTGTGATTCTTTTTTTTTTTTTTTTTTTTTTTAAAGTACATTCCCCTGTGCCCTCTAAGATCCCTGGGTTTCTCTGCATGTTAAATTAACAGCAGTTTTTCACCTTTGCTTGTGAAGACACTTTCTACCTTTCCTACAGATGTCACCTCTCATTTCCAGATTGGTTTCTTGCAGTGAAGTCTACTTAGACTGAAGGAAGTAGCACATGACACAAAACATCACCTTATGCTTAATGTGAAACTTTTTGACCTCTTCTGCCCTTATGAGGTAGTATCAAATACCTGTAGGTGGTAGAGATTTTACTCTAATACTTCATATTTCTTGTCTTCTTTTGCTGTGAAGGGAAGAGTCTGATGATTTCTGCTCACAGGGATAAATCAAATCCACAGTTTTAACATTTTTGCAGGTTGCAGCAGAGTTTAAGACAAGTATTTCTGATAATATTGGAGAAGATGTGATCAGATGCTTCTTCTAGAGTCAGTTTAATGTACTGGTACTGAGGAATGTATCACTAAAACACATTTTGCCCAGCTGGCTGGTAATGATGACTTGTCATCTGCAGGATACAGTTGTAGAATCATGAGGGTATGTGTGGAAATGATTTGCTTTAGGGAAGTGAAAATGGTCAAACTTCTAATTTTTGAAGCGTGTTCTATCATACACAGTGGTAAGCACTGGAATGCACTCTAGAAAATTATGGGAGGCTGAAGTAGGAAAATGAGGCATTTATGGTTTGCATCTTGAGTGCTTCAGGGCAGGCTGTTGGGCAGGATTTCTGCTCTACTGTTTAATTTCCTTCACAAAGTATCTTGCTAATGGTACCAGAGCCAGCTTGAGAAGCTGTTGTTTTGAGATGGTTACTGTTAGAATGCAGTGAGTTCCTCATTGCTTGAAATAGATTGGGAGGAAAAGCGTGTGTTTTTTACAGTTTTCAATTGTTCATTTTCCTAATTACTGCAGCCAAGCTTACTGGGCTGTAAACATATTTTTTTTAATTAAAAAAGTGTGATGAGTCAGTTCTTAAAGAATGCACCATTGACTTGCCCAATCAAAAAATATCAGGCAGATCCAGGGTGGCTTCCAGACGGACCAGTTCTGTGCTGACAGAACCAAGGCTCCTGGCTTTAGACTCTCATGGATAGACTGCTATTTTTGGGTTTATTTTCCTTTTTTTAGGCATGCTATTGATGTAGAGGGATTGTTGCTCTCAGCAGAAAATGTTTGTGCTAGAACAGGGTGATACGGCATAGAGCAAGTTACAAAAGGATAAGGGGAAAGAGCAGACAATGCAGGGTGGAAAGAAAAAAAAAAACAAACAAAAAAAACCCCAAAACAAAACACACAAAAGCAAAACTTTAATTGCCTAATCCCTGACTTTGACAGCAACAGGAGATGACTGAGATCATACTGTCTGAGAGTTCATGGTTGGGATGTCAGTGGCATAGCAGCAAGAAGGTATTTTTGGAAGCAAAGTTTGGTGGCTGAAATGAGTTTGTTTGGCCAACTTCTGCAGAGCTGCCTGTCAGCTGTAGATCTAAAATGGAAAGTGTGAGAAACTTCAATGAGGGATCTGGCAGATCTTGTGGGTCATGGGAAACCTGCGAAAGGCACAGGATGTCTCTCTGGAAGAGAACTTGCTGTTAACTTGCTGTTACTGATGCATTCTTTTATTTGTATAATGTCTAACACCTAGGAAAAAATCTCATTCAAAGATTTTTATGTCTTAATCACAGAATGGTTTGGGTCACAAGGGACCTTGAAAGTCCTTCTAGTCCAACTCCTCTGCAGTGAACAGGGACTAGATCAGGTTGCTCAAAACCCTGTCCAGCCTGGCCTCGAATACTTCAAGGGATGGGGCATCCACAACTTCTCGGGGCAACTCCAGTGTCTCACCACTCCCATCACAAAAGATTTTCTTCCTTATGTCCAATCTAAATCTACCCTCTTTCAGTTTAAAACCACTGTCCCTTGTCCTTTCACTACATACCTTGGAGCTTGTTTTGTGTAGAATCAGCTTTGTATTGAAGGTGTCTTTAGTGCTTGAAAGCAATGTTTTATTTTCCCAGCACCTGAGCTAATAAATTCTACAGCTTAAGGTTCTCTGTCTTTGAAATAATCCACCACTGGAATATTCATTTTATGGCAAACTGGAAGTTAATTGTATATACATAAAAGAAAATGTACATAGAATGGCATGAAAAACTTTCAATTCCATTGTTACTGTGTTGTCTTATTATAAACTAATGAATGAATTCTGATGGCTCGGGGCACTTTGCTTAAAACAAGACCTGAAGTCAGTAACTGAATATATGAGGTCAGCATTATCTTAAACCACAGCGTACCTCCTCTGCCACATCCCTTCCTTGTGGCCGCAGAAGTTTGCTTGGCTGGCACGTAGGGGATCAAAGGTTCGGGAGCAGGAAGCAATGTGACTGCTTTGGTACAGAGCTGTTTATCAGGACTGGAGCTGGCACAACTGGTATGGCTCACTGGGGTGTAGGCACAGCTAGAAATGGCTTTGCTATGTGTCACCGCTGTTGCTGAGGCCATACAGGAGGCATCAGGCCTGCTTTTGAGGTACTGGGAAGATAGAACATCTTCCTTATGATGCTTAATCCTTTCAGTAGACCTTGTGATGCAACTGGTTTTCAAGTTCTTCATGTGGAGCACGAATGTGATGGCTCCACGTGGCTCGGCTCGTGTCTGCTTGTCTATAGAGAAGACTTGAAACTATTGACTAATTGAAGGCTGTGATGAACTGTACTGTAAAATATGTGGAGACTGCATGGTCTCTGTTAGTTAAACATATTCTTTACTTCTTCAGTTTCCTAATGGCTTGGAACTGCATCTTTACCATCAGAGTTGACAAGAATCCATCAGCCTTGTGTTGTTTATGCATTAAGGTGTGGCTTTGTGATTTCAGCTATATGCAAAGAGGGGCAGGGTGAGTGGATCCACAGGGGGAAATGATGTCAGAGACCCAACATTCATATTGCATGTTTTGGACATTTTACATCGTTGTAGTTCTAGTATCATCCTGTGGACTTAATGTCTATTAAAGTGTAGAGTGCATTAAGAGTGTTCCTGGGCTTCGTATCTTTAATTTAGTTTCAGTGAAAAGAAATCCAAATTTCTAGCTGTGAGATTGCATCACACTTAACTGAAGCACACAAATGAGGATGATTTGGACCTTCACTGAGCAGTGTGCTCCTGATCTGGACTGAAACCATGATGTACACGTTGATCTAAGTTGGGCTTGGTGCAGTCTTGCATCTCTGACCCTGCAGTGAGCCATCCTGGGGAGATAAACTTGAAGAAAGCTGACACTAAATAGTTTTCTCTCAGGCTGTTGTTTTCATCTGATTCACCAGTAGTATAAATAAGTACTCATGTAAGTGCAGAGCAGGGGGAAGGGACCATGTGAATGCAGACAGAAGCGAGGTTGGGATCACAACATCCTAGGGTTAAGATATCTTGGAAGTACAACTCTGCAGATTGCCCACTTTCCATTGGTGATGTAGCTGAATCATAGAATCATTCAGCTTGGAAAAGACCCTTGGGATCATTGAGTCCAACCATTAACCCTACTCTAAAAAGTTCACCCCTAAACCGTGTCCCCCAACAGCATCCTTCTCATGGTGCCTGGAAGAGTCACTGAGTCATGCTTATAACCACTTCTTATGCTGAACATCTTATGGAGACGTTTTCACTGTTCAGCATTTAAACACCTGAACTCCTTTCTCAGTGTCCAGATCTGTCTTCAGTGGCCATGTATTCCGTGGTATTACTACTAAAACAACCAGAGCTCTTTAACATCTCACAAATGGTAGGAATGTTTCTGGGAGAAGCAGCTGAAAGGAGCTTTCTCCTTCAGTCCCACACCTGATTTTGAGATAGTTGTGAAGAAAAGAAGGATAATTAAAAGGATAAAGTAATTTCTAACTCAAGTGCAAGTTTGCCATCTGCTGTAAAACTAAATACCTTTGTAACTCTGTGTTCATACACAGAAATGTTAGCTTGGTTTTGTAGGAGACTGAACTTTGTTTTTTTGGTGATAGACGTACAAGAGGGAATAACAGTACTAAGAAAGTTTGTTTGGAGCATTTAGCAACAGGCTGTTATGATAAATTGGACAGCAAAATCTCAGTTTCTAGTGTAACTGCAGTTCTGCTGACAGGATGCATCTGGAGGCCACACAACTTTCCAGGGTTTACATTCCAATAAATGATTTTGAACTGACCCAAAACCTGCCCAAAGAGACCTTTATTGAGCATGGCATGAAACTCAAACTCCACTTGCTGCTTGATGTTGGACTCACTCCCTCCAGGTCTGTAGCAAGTTTCAGCAAGGCTTCCTGGATAACTTGAGAGTTAGATGAGTTATATGTAAGGATTTCGGTTATCCCACAGATTTTTTTTTTCTTTCTTTCTTTCTTTCCATTTTATGAGCTATTAAATGTGTTTTTCATGGGACTTCTTTTATATCTGGTTTGTATCTATTTTTCTGGCTGCTACAGAAAGGTCCCTGGGTTCTGACAGTATTGTAATATCCCAAACAAAGTACAAAGAATGTGGAATTGTGCTCATTGCTGGATGAGTGTCTCACACTTGTTGTTTCTTTTGAAAACAAGGCATGCTGGAATTTTGGTGTATTTTCCACTCTTTTCCTTGATTTATTTATGGTGGGGTTTTTTTGATAGGGCTTCCAGAGGGCTTCGTTACCTATTATACCCAGTCTGAGAGAGTCTGAGTAGCTGAAGACTTCCTTTATTTAAAAGAAGTGAAGATGGGTGTTACGCAGCCATGATTATTGGGACACTTGCCTTCTGCCTTGGCACTGCTCTGTGGTTGGCAGAAGAGCCGGTTGTGTAAGTTTTGGAGAAGTAAAGAGTCCACCCGTGCCAGCAGTGACTGAACCCTTTGTGCAGGCAGCGTTGCCACGCTGGCTAACAGCAGGAGCTGCTTTGTCAAGGAGCCGGGGTTGTCGGATAGGACGCTTGTCTTCTTTGCCATGGGGGGACCAATGTAGTCTGTAGTTGTTGATGGGGATGACCGGTTTTGACATGTTGGGTCTGTTTTATTGTGTCATTAGTCAGGTTGTCATCTCACTTGAAACCAAGAGCTTAACAGAGCACTCCCATTAAGCCCACCACAACCACCTTTCCCCCAGAGATGTCTGTTCAGTCCCCTGCCCCTAAAAATGGGGCAAAACTTTCAAAAAGCACTGTCTTAGAAGATCTCTAATTATGTTGGAAAGCTGTCAGGGCTGGATGGCAGAAAGCTGTCACCTAGGGTATACTTTTGCCTTGATTCAGTGACAGAATTGCTGAGGCTGGAAGGCACTTCTGGAGATCATCTAGTCCACCTCTCCTGCTCAGAGTAGAGTCAGCCGCAGCAGGTTTCTCAGGACCCTTTCCATTCGGGTTTTGAGCGTGTCTAAGAAGATTGCAAATCTGTCAGGTCAAAATTCCACTGTTTGATCACTCTTGCAGTGTGTGTGTATGTATATGTATATGTGTGTGTGTGTGTGTGTGTGTATATATATATATATATATATAGATTTAAGTGGAATTTGTTCTTTGTCAATTTCTGTCCACTGCCTCTCATGCTTTCACTGGGCACCACTCGGTCTTCTCCACACTCTCATCAATAAGATCTCCCTGAGCCTTCTCCCAGCTCTCTTCAGAGAAGAGACTTCAGTCCCTTAATCATCTTTGTGGCCTTTTGCTGGGCTCAGTCCAGTATGCTTCTCTGTGTTCGTGTTTGTCTTGTATGGGGAACCCAGAACAGAACCCAGCACTCCCGATTTTTTCCCAGAAATGGTCTCACCATTGCCAAGCACAGGGGGAGGATCACCTCCTGTGGCCTGCTGGCAGTACTACTCCTAATGCAGCCCAAGATGCTGTTGGCCTCTTTTTGCTGCATGGATGCATTGCTGATTCATGTAAATTTTGTTGTCCACCAGATCATCCTCTGCCAAGCTTCTTTACAGCCAAGCAGCCCACAGTCTCTACTGGTGCATGGGATTGTTCCTCCCCAGGGGCAGGGCTTGGTGTTTCCCATTGAACTTCATGAGATTCCTGCTGGCCCCTTTCCTCAACCTATTGAGGTCCTTCTGAACAGCAGCACACCCTTCTGGTCTGTTGACCACTCTTGCAGTTTTGTATCATCTGGAGACACGCTGAGGGGTGTGTTCAGTGCCATCACGCAGGTCATTAATAAAGATATTGAACAACTCAGCATTGAATCCTGGGGCACACCACTGGTGACTCTCCTCCAGCTGGACTGCATGTCATGGATCACAACCCTTTGAGCCTGGCATTTTGGACAGTTTTCAGTCTATCCATTTCACTTTACACTCCTCTGGCCTACACACCATCAGTTTGTGTATGGGGATGTTACAGGAGACCATGTCCACTGCTTTCCCACTGTTCAGTGAAGTAGTCATTTCTTTGTAGAAGGCTGTCAGGTTGGTCAGATGCGATTCCCTCTTCTTACGTCTTTGCTGATTCCCCCTATCACCACGTGGTGCTGTCGAGTGGCACTGCCTCAGCTGTCTCTGTTTCATTGTTCCAGCCCCTCAACTTCTACCAGGGCTCTGAATGTAGTCACAGAATCATGGAATTGTAGAAGTTTGGAAGGGACCTCTAGAGATCATCTAGTCCATCTCCCCTGCATAAGCAGCATCACACAAGAATGTATCCAGGTGGGTTTTGAAAGTCTCTAGAGAAGGAGATTCCACAACCTCTCTGGGCAGCCTGTTCCAGCCTCTGTCACCCTCAAAATAAAAGTTTTCCTCATATTGAGGTGGAACTTCCTGTGTTCTTGTTTGTGTCTGCTGCCCTCATCCTATCACAGGGCACCACTGAAAAGAGACTGGCCCCATCCTTTTGACACCCACCTTTCAGATATTTATAAACATTTCTAAGATCCCCTCTCAGCCTTCTCTTCTCCAGGCTAAACAGCCCCATGTCTGTCCTCATAAGAGCGATGTTCCAGTCTCTTCATCATCCTTGCAGCCTCCGTTGGACTCTCTCCAGTATTGCCCTGTCTCTCTCTAACTGGGGAGCCCTGCCCTGTGTTTCTAAATCTGTTCTGTCAGTTCTTACAGTCAGTTTTATTTTCTGTAATGCCCTGATCAACCTGACTCTGACTTGGCTTGTCAGTTTGTTGTTCCTTTTCCTCTTTCCATGGTTGTAAGCTTGTGCCAGGTGATGACTTACATTTATATTTGAATTCTTGCCAAAACAAGATTGCCACTTATTTGTTAGAGATCTAGGATAAAGACATCATCTTTGCTCATGGTGTAGGTTGTGGTGAGCGATGGCCCATGCTCTCATTCAGGAGAATGTTGTCTCTTCTTCAGGTGAGCTTTGGTCCTGCTGGATGTGCAAAAAAAGTATGGGGTGAAACCATCTCAATGTTCCCCGTGACTCCTCCTGCTTCACAGATGAGACAACAGAGTTTAGATCTGTCTTATATACACATCCCTGAGAGCGAGGGGGTTACTGAGTGTCACTAACAAATACAAAAGGAAATTCAGCACATAAATTTCAAACGTAAAACGCCGATGTTCATTTACTGCTAATTTTATTTTCTTTTAAATTGTTTTTTATTTCTTTATTATATATTTTTTATTAATTTTTTTTTTTGGTGGATTCTTAAGATCTTCCTTGTTGTTGGCATGACCGAGTCCATGTTTTACAGCCTGGAAAGGTGACCAAAATGAACATGTTGTGCATTTTTAAGCCCAAACAGAGAAATGTTCCCCCAAGGAAATAAAGAAGCTTTCAAAATAATGAATTCCTGTTGACATAGTGCGGGTACGATTACCGGCTCCTCTGTGGAAAAATCACCAGGTGTTTGGCAGTTTGAGTCGCAGCCTGCAGTGCTGCAGGCATTTACTGTCACTCACACTCTGTTCTGATCCATTTTCCACGTGTAGCTTTGTAAAACTGTCCTATAGTGAGTCTGTGGAAATAAAACCCCTGCTAACATGCTTAGACACAGAGTTTATTGTGAGAGAAATATGTAACGTGGATATTTCTTAGATTTTTATGCATTTGCAGGTTTCCAAGATGGTTGGGTTGAGTTAGTTGGAAGATGATATTTTTATTTCCAGGCTTTGGATGATGAATGGCCATTGTCTTTATGTTCTGTGGCTGCCAGAATTTCCTATCTGGTGGGCAGTATTTCATGTTAGCCACTCAAAAGCCAGTTTGGTGCAGAAGCAAGACAAAACTACAAGTGCTAATGGAAAAATAGGAGACTTTGAAGCAAGTATAGAGCTAATAAGTTTGGCAAAAATAAATGTATGCAGTACAAAAAACATGTTATGAGGCTCAGACTGTGTATCACAAGCAGCTAACTAGTGATGACTTCTGTTCACCATGAAGAAAACAGATTTTCTTTCTCAAAGTTAAAAAAAACAAAGCTAAGTCTTCATGTCTATATGTCTGGTTCCTTTGTATTCAGAAGACATCTTGCCAGACAGATCATTCGAGCTTCTTCTCTTGTATTTATGGCACCATCATGTAGTTCTGTGTTTTTGGTTGTTTTTTTTTTACTAAGGGTTTTCTGATTTCATTTATTAGCAGCAGAGGGATAAAGGCTGCATTGCCACATGCCTGCAGCAAATCAGAATTATACATTGATTTAATGGAGCTGTAAGTTCAATACCAGGAAATAATACTTTCTCCCATTTGACTCCTTAATTTGTGAATTAATTGCTGGCTTGTATTGTGCACTGCTAGAATAAAGAGTAACCTGGGGAATAAAAAAAATCTCTTATAGCCATTCAGGATTTCTATCTTTTAACCCTTTTGTGCATGTTTGTTGTGATCGACAGAGGAGACAGAGGTTTCAGGGAGACTGGTGTCAGTTTTGGTAGTGCCTGGGTGTCCTGACTGGATTTGGGTGAGAGGGAATGTTATTTGATTGCTGCAGGTTTGTGGAAATTCCTGGCATAAACAGAATTTTTTGATGGGGAAAAAAAAAGTGAGCAAAACAAACCTTAAGCTGTTAGTAAGCAACTTGCATGGATCTTGTGCAACAGATGGACGAGTGAGTAAATAAATTGCTGTGCTTCTCTGAGTAAACTTCATGATAGAAAAATTGAAGCTCTTTTGCTTATTGTTCTTCATACACAACCAGAAAGGTGCCTTTTAAATCTGTGCAACTGGAATTACATGATATTGTCAGTCATTCACCTTCTGGCTGTATTACATCTCTTGGATCAAGCCTGTAAAAATATTGTCTGCACAGATCTCATAGTTGCCTGTACCATTTTAATTAACAAAGCATTGCACGTACATACCCTACATGCACAGTTTGAACCTTTCTTCCTCCTTGGCCCCAAATATGCCTTGAGTAACAAACTCTTGCCCTGTGGGCAGTGATTCATAATTGGTAAATCTTGGGCTGGGACTTGGCTGGGAGAAAAAAAAAAAAGCACTGCCAGCAATTCCTTCCATCACAAAAACGTACCCACCGCCAACAAAATGTGACCTGCTGTCTGTTGTGTTAAAGGTAAAGAAATTGGGCAGGAAATAAAACACTTTGCATTCCATCTTGTCCTCAGTTATCAGAGGGGCTGGGAGTGGTTGGGCTTAGAAACTCACGGTGCTGTAAGTCTGGTCGCGTTCGATAGACCAAGCTTACCGTGATTCCAGATGCACAAAGATCTTGGTGCACCTTCAGACTAACATCTTCTTTCCTTGCTTAAGCCATTTTTATACTGGTTTTTGGGTTTTGTTTTTTTAATTTTATTATTTTCAGGTAGAGCTTGAGCGACTCTGGTCACACAGACCTTTATTATGATTGGTGTAAAATCTCCTCCCTTTGCTTTTCAAGGTCTAGACTAGCAGAAGTTCAGAGGGCATGCTCACTGATGGGTGGTTGTGCCTTGGAGGTGGGTGGCCTTTGGGATGGAGGTGTGTTTTGGTATTATAATGAGATTTTGCTGAGCAAGGTTCACAAGAGGACATGATTTAAACAGAAAAATGAGAAGCTCTTGGGTCAGAGTAGCAACTATGCGTCTTTATCAGTTCCATAGGACCATCAGGTTCTTCTCCCTGCAGTGGTATCACAGAGCCTGGCTGCTGTGTCTTCACTCCACCCTCTGTGCTGTTTCTCTCGGAGTCAGCACACCAAGCTCGACTGGCACTGCTGCCATCTTAAGATTGTAGGTTATGTTGCTTTTCCTTACCTATGAACTACATTCCACCCTGGAAGTTTCCTTAACGTTGCGCCTTCTCTTAATGTGTGGATATAACTTCAGTTAAGTCACCTCCAGTAATCATTCCACGGGTGTCATGTTCCTAAATATACTTCATTTTAATAGGTGACTGTCCAGGGTTTTTTCCCCTCTCCAAAACCATTGGGAACACTACAGCTCACAAATGAATGTTGCTGTAAGGGACACATTTGTCCTTAGGTCTCTTTTTTTTGTAGGGCTTTCAACTTGCATTTCCATCTCTGAATTGCATTCACTGTGGTTTTTTTGTTTTGCCCTTTTTTTTTTTTTTTTTTTCTCTTGGGCTATATTGTTGAATTTTCTTATTATTAACGGAAAGATTATTACTTTATCTACTGCGTTTGGGAAAATCATAGG
>JANIJG010002544.1:30764-44575 GCA_024611175.1 Megaceryle torquata
CCCATGGTTAGAGTTACTACCAAGGCTTGGTGTGCAGACCAAGGCCACTGCTGGATCTTGTGCACCACGTTGGGGGGGTGCAGGAAAGTGAAAGGTGGCACCTGCAGGGAGGAGGGGATGGGGCAGGTGACCCCAAACTGGCCAGTGAGGGATTACAGCCCATAGACGGCCCATTGGTTATAAAGCTGAGGGATCAGGATGGTCAAGCACCACTTTGCTTGGCTTGGCTCTTCTGGTTTCTTCCTCAGTTCTTCAATGGTCAGCACCTGAGGAGGACTCTGGCCATTCTGCCTTTGATCCCAGTCTGTGTATTCCTGAATCTGGTACCAGAATCCAGCTCCCGAACACAGCTCCCATCTGCTGCAGGGCCCAGTCTGGGTCTCTCCCAGTGCCTGCTCCACAGCATCAGTGGTGACAGTGATGTAATTGCCATCAGGGGGTTGGGTTCAATACTGGTTTTGTATATATTCCATTTTTATTATTATTATTTTCATTTTCATTCAAGCTGTTCTAGTTTCCTTTTCTAATGGCCGAGTCTCTCTCCCTCTTTCCCTCTCCCTTCCCCTTTGGGGAGGGAGGGGGGTTAACAGAGAGCAGCTGTTATAGGTCTGAGGGGCTGCCCTGACCCTAAACCATGGCAGCTGCAAACACGTCTTTACAATTGATTACATAAAATATTACATGTTTGGGTTTTTTTCCCTGTTCATTTTACTGCAAAAGCAAAATTACTAACTTTTGGTTTACTGTAGAGGGATTTAAGTATGGGAATAATCCAGTTGTTCTCAGAGAGGTTCTTTTCACCAAGGAAAAGTTTATATGAATGCTTTTTGCTTGTCTAATATTTTTAACTTTTTTGTATTTTAGTTCAAAATCCATTTTGGATTTTGACTCTTGTGTAAACAGTAATTTTACCTTACGTGCTGTGTTGATGATGTACTCAATTAGCACTCAGGTGCCATATAGGAAGAAAGCATCGGACATGGCTCTTCTCTGGTTCTTGTGTCAAGACCAGCTTTCTACTGAACAGCAAAGAGTTTTGGGTGTGGCTTGCTTCCATGTTAAATACTAAACATGTTGAGTGTTTTCTTGCTCTTCTGCAGCTGTGGCTTTTATAAACTTTCGGTTAAATTATTTCCATCATAAAAAATCTTTATGCATCTCAGCTCCAGGTGTTTTAACTATACAGGCTGTTCAGTATGTGCATGACATGATCAGATATTCTGAATTACAGGGGACCATCAGTTTTCTAGAAGGTGTAGGGATTTGGAGAAGTGGAAAGGAAGTTGTGTAGAAAAAAATCATCTCTTTGGTTTCATGACAACAGGGATAACTTGCCTTTGTGGTGCTGAAATGGTACGTGTAGGGTGGAATACTGTCGTGCAGTGAGGAGATGATGGGACAGCATGAA
The DNA here is from genome assembly GCA_024611175.1 of Megaceryle torquata. NCBI lineage: Eukaryota > Metazoa > Chordata > Aves > Coraciiformes > Cerylidae > Megaceryle > Megaceryle torquata. Next base: position 32,173 of record JANIJG010002544.1, read on the forward strand.
TTGTTAGGGAAGTGAAATCATGGTTTTCTTCACAACCAATTTGATTATAATTTCTTCTTAAAAGTTAATTTACATGTAGTGGTATTTTGAGAGACTACTTCTGGGAAGGCTGTTGCAGAAGAGTGGTTTGGTTTTTTGGTTGTGGTTGGTTTTTTTTATTATTTTAAATTTTGTTTGTTTGTTTGTGGGGTTTTTGTTTGTTTTTATTTTTATTTTATTAATTTTTTTCCTGCTTTGTCTTGCCCTCCCTCAGCAACTGTTCTCATTTTCTGCTGCCCTAAGCTGTTGATAGTGCAGGATCTATGAAATGCTACTATGACCAAACTGCTGCAAATGCCAAGTCTCAGCAACTAAATTAAAATGCTCTTGCTTGGTCTGGTGCAGTGTTAACACTTGTAAGGTGTGGGTGGACTGCAGGAGGAAGGTGGAAACAAACTGAAGCAGGGTTGTACTTTGGCCTTGTGAACAAGGAAGGTCCCTTGGGAAATGGATTTTACTCATTTGCTGCCCTGCCCAGTAGCTCACCACCTCAGGTGGTGGTGGCCTCTGTGTCCTGTGAGCTTTCTATGGGAAGGGGGGCCTTACTGCTCTAAGGAGGAACCTCCTCACAGCTCCTGCAAATGGGTTGAGACGTGTAGTAAGTTGATTGGAAGGGATAACGTCAAGAAGGATGCTGAAGAGGGACAAATACTGTCAACTTCTCATGACCTACACAAAAAGGAAAGAAGGCTGAAGGTCTGAAGGATGCAGTGAGGAGGAAACAGGTGAAAGGACACTAGACTGTAAAGACTTAGAGGGACCTCGGGTGCATGGGGTGGATCTCCCAGGTCAGGTAGAAACAGGACAAGAGAGAGCAGATTGTGGACAGGACCAAAGGTTGCACTGTTTTACTCATTTGGGTGCAAAATTCTGAGACTGTACTTGAGTATTTATTCTCTCCTGAAAGGATCATCTTATTCTCCTGTTACAAGTGTAATTTCATGCATTAGATGGGAATCAAGCCTGAAATTATTCTATGGAAATTTTGTTGGTTTTTTTTTTTTCTGTGACAAATATGTTGGTTTGTTAAGAATTGTACTGGGGTCAGGGTATAATTTCTTGATGCAGAATTTGGATGGTAGATAATATAATAATAAATATGTGGTGATCTGAAGAAGATTAGCATTTGAAGCTGAAAATGCACGTTATCCAGTACATTTGCCTAGCCTCTTCATGTAAAAAAAAAAATATTTAAAACCAAAATAAATACATGTCAGGTTAAATTGGGTGAAGATGGTCTTGTTTTCCTTTTCAAATGGTAGATATTTTTAGAGAAGATAAATGAGTTATTTAAAAGAAGCCTTTGATTTTCATCAGATAACTGCAGGAGAATTGGGGGTGAGGCACTAAGTCCAGCTATTTTGGTTTTTGCTCATTTTGTTAACTTGTCTGTTCCTTATCCTGTCCTAGGGCAGGAAAAGAGTTTGTTGAGTTGGTGGCAGCTGCAGACTGTCCTTGGCTGCCGGGCAGCGTGTGCCTGCTTCTTGCCTCTTTGAAGGACAACCAAGATGTCAACAGGAGGATTATGGCTGCGTGCCGCCTGGCTCTGTTAGATGCCCCAGATTTGAAATGTATCATCACTGCTAAAGCAGATCAGTCCCCTTCTGTCCCCCTCTCTGGGCTCTGCTAGTACATAGGGGTTTACTGACATTTTGCACCACTCATATTTTTGACTTTTGGTTGCTTTGACAAATGCATCTCTTCTGTTTGAAGTATTATCAGGTGCTAACAACTTCATTTGCGTGGTGAAAATCATTCAGGCAATAGCTTTTTGATTGTTTTCCTTTTTTTTGTTCTTGTGTCTTTTTTTTTTTTTTTTTAATTGCAAAATAGTTTTATATAGTGGTAGTGGGTTTATGTTTCATTTAGTACTAGTGACTTGGTTTTTGCTGTTGAAAGTTCAGCAAAGAAAGCTGCCATTTTGTTTTCAAATGGGTTAATTTGTTGTACAAACATATAGATGAGCTCAGCATTATATGAGTTTGAGGTACTCCTGCATGAGTATGGAAGGGAATGTATGGAAGCCTCCTGTGTATACTGATGTGATGCTGATGCTTGCTACCTTAGAACATCTGCTGATAATATTTTGTTGAGTTTTTTTTTTTTTACTTTTGTCCAATTGTTTATTGATCACAGAATGATCAAGGTTGAAGAAGACCTCCAGGATCATCAAGTCCAACCATCCAGCTAACGCTATTGTGACCACTGAACCCTGTCCCGAAGTGCTGCATTTACACATTTTTAAACTCCTTCAGGGATGGTGATTCCACCACCTCCCTGGGCAGCCTGTTCCAATGCCTCACCATGCTTTCAAGCATAGAAGTTCTTCCTGATGTCTAATCTAAACCTCCCCTGGTGCAATTTAAGCCCATTACCTCTTGTCCTGTTGATAATTGCTTGGGAGAAAAGACACCCACCCCACTACAACCTCCTTTCAGGTAGTTGTAGAGAGCAGCTCTTCTCCAGACTAAACAACCCCAGTTCCTTCAGCCACTCCACATAAGACATGTTCTTCAGACCCCTCACCAGCTTAGTTGCTGTTCTCTGGACCTGCTCCAGCACCTCATTGTACATCTTATACTGCAGTGCCCAAAACTGAACCCAGTACTCGAGGTGTGGCCTCACCAGTGCCAAGTACAGGGGCACGATCACTGCCCTATGCCTACCGGGCACGCTGTTTCTGATACAGGCCAGGATGCTGTTGGCCTTCTTGGCCACCTGGGCACACAGCTGGCTCATGCTCAGTCGGACATCCACCAGCATTCCCAGGTCCTTTCCCACCAGGCAACTTTCCACCCACTCTGCCCCAAGCCTGTAGTGTTGTATGCGGTTGTTGTGACAGAAGCGCAGGACGTGGCAATTGGTGAGATCCTGAAGAAAAGATCCAGCTGTGGATGCTCCATCACTGGATGTGTTTATGTCCAGGTTGGATGGGACTTTGATCAACCTGGTCTAGTGGCAGGTGTCCCTGTCCATGGCAGGGGAATTGGAACTAGATGATCTTTAAGGTCACTTCCAACCCGAACCACTCCATGATTCTAAGAAGGATCAGAGCTTGGTGCTGCCTGGTTCTTAGTGCCAGCTGGGACCCTGGGATTTTCTGCGAGCTCATCTTTTGGTGGGTTAGCCATTAGTCCAAAACAGTCTGTCTCAAAAGATGCTGTTCTTGATGCTGACTTTGCTTGTTGTTTTCACATTAAAAGAATGGGTAGACTTTGTTAAGGGGAACCCCATAAAGCCTCCAAAACAGACACTAGTGTGACAGTGTCACTGCATTGGGTGGATAACAGGAGGTATTGTAAAGGTTGGAAGGGAAGTCAGGGGGTGAGATGTCCAAAGTAGTCTTGAAACCAAAGCTCAGGGGTGATGGAGAAGCCTGTGGTGACTGTATAGTTGAAAGCAAGTAGGTAAAAGAAAAAAGTACAAGCAATTACACTGTCCACTTGTCAACCTAATTTCATTGAAGTAATTTTTTTAGTACTAGGCTTTTTAAAGATTTTCTGCCTGTATTGCAGTATTGGATTTTTGGAGTGCAGAGGTTTCCAGTCAAATTAGCAAACCCCGCTTGAACTGTTTGTAGTGAGGCTGAAATATTTGAATTGGAGTTCTTGTTCCTGACATTGTTATTGCCATTTTCCTTCCTCTTCCTGTATGGACAATTTAAAATAAACAACTTCATAAATTCCTGAAAGGAATTAGCAGTGGAAACCTAGTGGACTTTTATTGTTTTCTTTGAGAGTGGCTTTTCCTTTCTAAAATTCATCACAGGGCAAACTGTGTGCACAGACATTCATCTCCAGTTGCAGTAACACTGTTAAATTGTATGTGTGAGGTTTTTGGTGTGTGGGATGTGGAAAGCTTTTTGGTTCTGTTTGTTTCTTTTGATTGTTTGTATTTTGTTGTTCGTTTTGGGCTTGTTTGGGGTTTTTTTTGTTTATTTTGTTTTTAATAGCTCTATTCACTCTCCAGCCGACTCTTGTGGTGTTAAGCTGAAAGTGATGATTTGGTGTTCATCCTTCTGCTGATTTTTGAAGGTTTTTGTCTGTATGTAGCTGAGAAGGTTGAGAATTTAAGTTCTTTGGTTTATTTCATTTATTGCTAACTTATTTTATAACTAGCTATATTGTATGTAATACGGTTTTGCATGGTAGTAAAACCAGTTGGATCATAAGCTCGAGGCTGTAACTCAAGAGAGGGAGGAGCAGTGGACAGATTAATTAGTAGCTTTCATCAGTTAAGGTAGAAAAGTTTCCCGGTAGGTTTCAGAGCCATTCTGGTGGGCAAGCTGGACGCTTCCACCAGTGTGTTTGGGACATGCACCACTTCACCTGCCCGCTCAGAGGACGTGTTTGTGAGAGAGCTGGCTCAGAGAAAACTTTCTGCCTGTGCAGGTGTCTGCGGCCGCTCCTGCTTAGGTTAGCACTGAGCCTGGATCCTTCTCAGGTTAACACCTGAACTTTGCTCACTGGGACTTTTTTCTTCCTCCCCCTAAATTAAAAAAAAAACAACAAAAAACAAACCAACCTCCCACAACTCCAGCGCTGGGTGTGTTTGAGCAAATATGTCCTTGGAAGTGGTAAGTTTGCTTTATTTTCTGTATGTTCTTACTATCAAATTCTGTAAACAGACTTTGCATTTTGGGGTAACAAACGTGATTTGCAGCACAGATTTAAAAGTTGTGACTGCAGTATAAATTTTAGCTTTTATTTAATATATAGTGTAAACTGTTGGCCTTAAGATTTTTTTGCATAGTAAAATGAGTTGGGTTTGGTTTAGCTTATTTACCCTTATGTAGTATGTGGAGATGCTTAGCAGCTGCAGCCAACCATGGGGCTTGCATGGAGAATTTCTTTTAAAAAGGGTGATTTGTTTTTTAAGGGTTACTTTCTTGTTCAACTTCCTCGTCTATGTGTTTGTCTAGGTAAATAAGACAAAACCCAAACCCCTTTCCTTCCCTATAAAAGCCCCTCCCAGCCCGAATCTTCAGTGTTCGCACAGCTGACCTACCTTCTTAAGACCCTGTCTTTGCTGCCTCCTTCCTATCTTCTTGCTGCTGGGATGCTGTTAAGCAGTGAGTGTGCTGGGAACTGATGGGAGAAGTTTTGTCTGAAAGCTCCTTCAAGCGTAGCATCTTCCGTCATTCCTTTTCAAAAATAGAAAATTGACCTCGCCCAGAACTTTAAACAGGAATTATGGAGTTGGAAGGGATTGTGGGTGAGACAGTGTCTCTCTCTCCAGGGTCGATCTTAATTCTAACCAAGACTTAATTAAACGGCATAGTAATATTAATTAAAACCAAACAGACTAATTACTGTAAGCTTCTAAACAATAAAAGAAAGCTAGGATAAACCTCATAGGCTAAACCATTTGCATTTAGTCTGAAGTAATTAGAATATCTTTATAGAATGAAATAAAGCACATAATCTGTTTCCAGAATTTGGGGGGTTTGTTCCTCTGGTAGGTGTTCTGTTTGAATTCTTTGCATCCAAGTCTTGAAGAAAATTATATATGCAGTCATTTATCAATCCTATCGGTCAAATGATATTTCAGTCCACACAACTTTTTCCTTTGCTTTATTGTTGTTTTGAGGAAACTCTCTCGATTGCAGTGGGTTGTGTAGGGAGGTGAGAGTGAGGAGCTCAGAGGTGGCATTGCCTTCCCAGGCAGCTCTGCTGGTAAAAAGGCGATGCTTTCTTTGAAGCTGACAGTTCTTATTTTTCAGAAGCAAAGATACCTTGAGAGCTTAAAGCCATGTTAAGTAATTTTAGTTGCAGTGCTGAATATGTGTGAGAAATGATGGGTTGAAGGTGGCTCTTTGTCTCCTTGCATGAGTGAAGCTGAGCGTTCAGGGTGGTGCTTGGAGACCTGTTACTGATATGGTGGTGCCATCTGTTGTTCCTGCTGATTTTACTTCTGGCTTTGGAGAAAATAGTGCCACTGGAGAGTGTGTTACCAGGGGGTGCCATGTGGGTTTGCCTGAGCTGCTCCTGCTAATACCATCCATTGGCATCTGTCTGGGACACATGAGAATGGTGATAATGAGTCCTGTGCCAGTGGGGTGAGATGAGTCTCTACTAGCCAGTTATTTTGACCCGAATAAACAAGGAAACAGGTTTCTTCCAACCAGAATGTCAGGATAAATGTCTTACTTAGGAGAGGGGAACCATTGTTTCTAAAACTAATACTAAAAAAACCCACCAAACAGCAGAAAACGTTGGCAGATACAGCCAATGGCACTGATCTATAAGCATATAGTCACATATATATACAAGAGCTTTCTCTGCAGCTCAGAGCTCATCACAGATTGTTATTATTCCTGTGACTTTTGCAGTCGAATCACTGGATTAACTGCTTGGGTTTATACCAGTCAAGCCCTGACTCTGTGAGTTCCCTCTATAAACTGACTGTGGCCTGAGGAGGGAGAAACAAAGTCTTGAAGTTGGTTTGAGTTTGCAGGTGGTCTGCGACTGCACTGTAGAGCTGCTGTGTCTGGCCCAGCTATGCCAGCAGAGCTATTCATGGGCTTCCACGTGCCAGGTTGTCTTTTTGTATCATCTCTATATCCACACTGGAATTTTATTGCATTATTGGTGTTGGTTGTGTGAATTGTTTCATATTCCAGGGAGGTACAGGTACATTGATTAGAAAGATACGGCATGGGAAAGTTACATGGCTGTATGAATTACTTATCTTGATAGAATATTAGATCTGAAATGTCACAAATGCTTTCCTCAGAAGTTAACTAAGTGCAGGAAAATTTGGTGAAATGATGTGGCCCCTTCCCTGTTGATGAGCATCCATGCTTTAAAATGTTGTGGTTTTTGTTTTGTTTTGTTTTTAATAAATCACTTGTCAAGAAGGTTTTGGTTTGCATTTGAACGTTGTTGTTTCACTGTAAGAGTAAAAATCTGTAGCATCATGAAGTCTCCCATGGCTGAAAGGAAACGGAAAATGAAGAAAACAGTGATGCTGTTTGGTATTTGAAATATTATTTGGTATTTTAAAATATATTTATATATTCTGTGTTTTAAAATACTGTGCTGCCAAGAGCTTGAGAGAAATGGAAGGAACTGCTAAATTTTGCTTCAGTGACAGTACTGGTATAGAAGGGAACTTGAGGTACTGTTCTGAAGGATGGCAGGATAAAATGTGATTAATGACTTGTGCGAATCCTGCTTAAAACGCTAATTATCCTCTCTGATTGGAGTTAGTCAAGCTTCATGACTGTACATGTGCCTCTTGCTTTTCCAAACGGCCTATTGGCTTGTGATGTTACCCTGCACACTTCTGGGTAGTTACAGTGCTGCTGAGGTTGGATGTAATGGCTTGTAGCACAAGCTAGTTTGGAACGGGCAGCAGGTATATACAAGTAGTTATTCCTTTAAACAGTCTGCTCTTCTGCCTTCCCTTATTTAGTTTTTACACTTGAGTTGTGCATAATTTTATTTTTTCACGGTGAGGGTGACAGAGCCTGGAACAGGCTGCCCAGGGAGGTTGTGGAGTCTCCTCTGGAGACATTGAAAACCCACCTGGATGTGTTTCTGTCTGACCTGCTCTAGGTGATCCTTCTCTGGCAGGGGGGTTGGACTCGATGGTCTTTCAAGGTTCCTTCCAATCCCATTCTGTGATTCTGTGACTTACAGCTTCTTCTCCAAGCACTGGTGCAAGGTAACTCTTCTCTGGCTGGAAGCTTCCAAAGAGGGTGTGTTCCATCACATGGTGTTTGCCCCCATCCTTGAGTAAAGTCCACAAAGCATTGTCAGCTGGCCAGTATCGACTGTCCAGTCAATGTGCAGAAAACTTACTCAGGTTTAGACCTCCACTGTATACAAAAGTCTAAAATACGGCCATAAATATATACTCTGGAATTAGCATATGTAAGAACACCAAAAAGGTCAGTTATCCACCTACTGTAACATGTAATGTTTGCTCCATCATGGGAGGCTGTGGGCATTCATTCCAGTGCTGTATTTATAGTACTGAGCCACCTGTCTAATAAATCAACACGTGTGTACGCCCAACACAGTTAATATCAAATCTGTTCTTCTGCCTTTTTTTTTTTTTATGAGGGTGAATGAAATAATGTACTTGTGAACTTGAAAGTTACACTTGCGTGAGGCTAACTCATCTCAAAATGTTTACACCACTTGTATATATTTTTTTTTTAATGGGTCGTTTTAGGAGGGGGGAAGTCACCTCTCCTCTACTGTAGCATTTTCAGTATTCATTTTATTTTCAAATGTATGTTTTCCTTCCTTGAACACTGGCTTCTAGCTAATGCCATGATCTCCAAGTTAGATGTGGTAAATGTTTTCTAGGCATAACAAGCTTTTGGGATGCCTTTCACTTCCTGAAAATGTTATTTTGGTATATGTGTGAGTTTGTTAGCTTTGGACTTGGTGTAATAAGCTCTCAAACCATTAGAAACTGTGAAAAGGGTGATGAGCTGTTGTCCTGTCACCTACCTGCTTACAAAACAGGACCAGAAAGCAAGACACATTTTCAGTTAAAAATGTTAGTTGTGATTCTTTTAATAAAACTTAATTGTTTAACTTCTTTTAATCTCCACTGAGATATTCTGAGAGTTATATTTTTAGCCTTCATTTGGCAAACCTTGTAAGCATTTAGTTTTGCACTTCGGGCAAGAGTTGTGATGGGATGTAGATGTGGCAATGTTTTAACTTGCTTTAACCTCTGTGCAGAGGTGGCCACGAGTGAAGTGCTGGAGGTTTTACAGGGAGTGGAAGGAGATGGGTGCCCTGGAAAAGGGATGCAGGGAAGCTGAGTTGAGTACAACAGCAGATGTAGGAAGCCAGGGTGGTGGTGAGAAGCAACAAGGGATGTTCTGAGTTAAACATCAAAGTGGACCTGTAGTGGTTAATGGATCACATGTTTCTGTGGACCAGCAACTTAACTGGGAGAAGGGAAAGCAGTGTGTCTTCCTGCCTTCCCTTGTGGGGGGAGCTTGATAAAACACCCTGTGCCGTGGGAGCTGGATCTACACCTTGCCCTTTGCCATGTGTGCTTCTTGGTTTCATTGATCTAAAGCACTGTTTTGTGACTGGGGGTTGACAGGACATTAACTGTTAGTCTATAAAACAATTACCAGAAATATAATTAAATTTTCATATGTATGAGCAAGTAGAATAGAAATGCAATTAACATTTTAAGATTTAGTTATTTATTTATACTTTTAATCTGTCTGTGAATGTGGCAGCACCATACAACATTATTTAGGTGTTATTTTTAGAGGTATTTTAAGCCTAACATTTTTTTCCTTAATTAAGTGGTTGAGAAACATAGACATAAACTTCTGTGTTTCTTTTAGCTACTCCTGTTAATTTAGGAAGTTTGCTTTACTGCTGGTAGTCCTGGTTATCTGACTGCTGTGCTTTTCTGCATCTGGGCTTTGGTCTGTATTAAAAACAAATGGAAAGAGTCTTTTTAACATCCACAAAAGCTTCATAATATCTTCTGTGATACTACATTTTAGATCTTTTGTATTTTGGAATTATTAACAAGACCTCAGATCAGAGTCTGCTTTGCCACTTCTTTGGCACAAGCTCTATAGGTATCCAGTTCTCCACATTAAAAATTAGTTGATGCATATTAAAAAAGTACATGTGTAATTATGTATATATGAAAAACATCTGTATCAGGGTCTGAAATTCCAAGCCTGCTTCTATATTCCCTCTGTAGAGATGAATTTAACTTATTTAAAGTCCAATTATTTTCTTCTTCTTCACCTTCAAATATTACATTTAGTGGCTCAAGTTTTAGCCTGTAAGTCTGAAGTGACTCAGTAATTTTTTTAATACTTCCCAGAGATCCTGCTTGTTCCACGTGTTATGAATTGTGAGAAAGAAGTGATACTCTGCCTGATTTATGGTGCCTTGCTTCCTAACAGGGAGGTGGTATATGATCTATATTTAGCATAGATTATAAAATATGCAAAAGTATTGATAGCTTCATGCTGAGTGACGTGATGTGGGTGTGATTTAATAGAAGGAAATGCTGGGGTTCTGTCTTTAAACTGGAGAAGTGTGAGCCTGGCTCGAGTCACCACTTCTTTGGCTAATTATATTTTATTCTTGTGGAAAAAGTTAGAAGTTGTGATTTGAATCTGCAGCAGGCACAACTGTTAATAATGCAACTTTCTGAAAATATCTCTTCAACCAGTTATGAAACTCTGCTATTCAGAGACTCCACAGATGTCTTCTGGCATCGCTTGATGGTGGAGAAGTTTAACTACCAGGACTTTGCATCTTTGCCTTCTCTGCTCTCATTTTTGAAGCACACGAAAACTTTAGCTGCAAATGGACAGCTCTGTGCAAAACTCTTAGAGGAGGCATTTAGGGGAATTTTCAGAGCCATGCTCAGCTGAGTTGAGGAACTACAGCAACAGTTGCTCCCATAGCATAGTGCCTGTAAAAGTGCTGCAATGTGACTGAAAACAGCTGGGGATTCATTTCAGCTGGAAACTTTTTTTTCTAATCTTAGTCTCAAACAGAAATGCCTTTGACTGGGGCATACAGAGAGAAGTCAGAATATGAAGAAATATCAGGTTTGGAAGAGGCAAAGTTGAGGTGTGATGCTGCCTTACTGTTGGTTCAGCCTGATCACGGCTCAGCACTTAAAAAATACACCCAGTGATTTACTGCTAAACAGTCCCTACTTCAGCCGTAAATTAAGCCAGAAAAAAAATCAACCGTGACACGTGTTAAACTCTCTAGGAGTAATTTATCTGGCAAAACAAAGGTTATCAAGTTTGTCCATTCTTCAGATGGTAACTACTTTCATCTCTGAAGTGATTTGTTTCTGTTTTCAAGAATAATGTTCAATCTTTTGAGGAGCTGGGGGCAGCTTGTGACCTCTCCCAGACGAGCTCTTCTGCTGGGAGGTGGAACCTGCTCTGACCTGCTGAATGCTCCAGGAGAAGAGCTCAGGAGCTTCTCAGCTATTTTGGTTCATAAATTGTCTTGATCTGTCCCTTTAGTTCCTGGCAGGTGTGGCAAAGGAATGGGGCAGATAGGAATAGTTGCAAATTGTTCATCTTGCTTTCTTTGCCTTTATTAAATATTTTGCCTGTGTTGGTGCCTGCACTGAGGATAGAAAACACATTTTCTGTTTGAGGAGGAGATGCCAGCAAACTGAAAGGATGTGAGATATCTTAGATTTAAGAGACTGGGAGCTGTTAAAAGCTGCCATGTGCCTGCCAGCCGGCTGCTATAATGAAGACTGTAAATGTGAGAGGTAATTGGTGCTTAAATAATTAGCTACATGAAGATTGTTGTGTTCTGGGAACCACGGTGTTTCACTGCACTTGAACAGATTATGGCTCATGATACCTCCATCTGTATGCAGCTGTACAGAATTTTACATGTATTTATATCAACTCTCACATGTTATTTTTCAGTGGTGGGGTTTTGCAGGCTTTGAGGGAAAGAGATACACATATAAACAAAACAACTGCCTCTAGATTTATCAGAAGCTTCCAATTCCTCCCTCTCCCTTAACATAAGTGTCAGGTTCAATTCTGACTTCCTTATTTTCTGCCCAGTAAAATATGAATCATGAACTTAATTGGTCTGTCCATGGGTTCTTTATTGGTGTTCAGTTGGGGAAGAAAAGAGATGAGAAAAGGGGAAGTAAAGTGATGGGATAATCTTACATGAAGGCTCAGACATTTGCTTTTGTGTTTTCTTCATCTTAGCCTCTTTAGAGATTGAGACTATTTTCTGCTGAGACCATTTTCTGCTGCTTGAGATCTTGTTTATAACGTACTCGGCCAATAACTGAAATGCAAATTGCTTTTGTACAAGCTGATGTTTTGTAGTTTACGGTGGAAATAATGTAAAACGTCTCGAGATGGTTGTTCTTTGTATAATGACATATATAGGAGGAGATGGGCAGCTACAGTCTTAATATTTATGCTTGAAGAATCTAGCTAAGATTTAGCTTTACTGCATAATGAATTTCTGTGCCGTGTAATTCAGGAATGGACTTGATATTTATAACCATCTATTCCTTATGCCCTTCCAGATGATCTGACCTGCTTTCTTGATCTCCAGTGCCCCCTTAATTGTAGCTCTCTTTGCTTCTGGCGAGGGAAGTGGGGAGGATCCTGCTGTCCTCACGGGAGTGATGTGTGGGCAAGCGGCTGATGGTGGGAGGGCTGTTGGCTTGCTCGCTGCAAAAGTAGGTCAGGGATGCCTGCTTAGTTGTTTATTTTAATAATCATCATGAGGATATAGATTAATTTAGATGTGTTAGATTTTTGTCTGTGTATAAAGAAGAAGAATTCTAGTTTCACACGTTGCCATCCCTAAGTGATTTAGAGATTTATTTTTTTTTATATAAATAT
>JANIJG010002548.1:0-25812 GCA_024611175.1 Megaceryle torquata
TTACTATTCACTACATTTCCTTCTTTCATTCCTTTTTCTGATCTCGTCCTTTTGTTCCCCTTCCCTCCTCAGATGCTTTTCCTTCCTCCTCGCAGCGGGAGGCTCCTGGCAGCTGGGGACGGAGACGGCCGCAATGGCGCGGAGCTCGCCGGCAGGTGAGCTGCTGCTGGCTGGGGACACCGGCGCCCCAGAAGAAAGACGGAGCCCACGGTTTGCTGCCATGTACGTACAGGGCCTGTTTCACGCCTGCCTTCCTCTTCGACGGGCTTCTTTCCCAGGGACAGGGTGGGTACCAAGCCCCCGCCTGTGGCGCTGGGAGTTTTCTACCCCTGCCTTGCTCAGTACTGGTAGGGGGGAAGGAGGAGGTGCGATGGCAGATGTGCCCTCAGGCGAGGGTGGGGGTCGTGAGCCACCCCTCTCGGCCGTGCCTGGAGTGGGCTGGGAAGTGGAGACATGGGTGCTACCTGCCTCCCATCTCTGTCCGGCAAAACGCCGAGTTCAGGGAGGGTCCCTTCAGCCGCCGGGCATGGCCACTGCTCTAGGCGGTGACAGCCACAGCCTGCCCCACGGAGTGGGGAGGGGGCGAGAGAGGCCTTCCCTGCCTCCCTCTTACCAGAGGAGTTTTATCGCCCACGGACACCTGGTAAGTCTCACGACCCGGCCACAGCCCCGCTGGCTGGCACAGCATTACAGCAGCTCTTTGCTTTGCTAAGGGATCAGAGGTCACTGCTGGCAGGGCACCAGGGGCTGATTAATCAACCAGCTAAATCTATTTAAGATGCGACTCCTCGCAAAGAGCGGTGCGCTTGCGGCCATTTCAAGGAGTGCGGAAGCACGCCGCTTGACGCCCGCCTTTGCTCTCCCCAGGCACCAGCCCCCGCTCGGCGGGCGGGCGCAGGTGGTTGCAGTCGGCCGAGCCGCCTCTAGCCCCGCGGGTCTGTCGCTTCCATGCGACCGGTCCCTGCTCATGTCACACCCCTGTCCCCCGAATGGCAACTGCGGAATTAAGTGCAGGACGTGTCCCGATTCTGCTGACGCTGCTCCCAGCGACGTTCGATGGCTCACGCGTGGGTAACGGCAGGGCTCACACCGCAGCCTGAACTCTGGGGCGGGGGGCGGGTTAGGAAGGTTTCCGGCAGGCCCCCTGGGTGTGTGGCGGTGGGGTCCGGGGTGCGGCTCGGCGCGGGGAGCTCCGCACGCCCTGCCCCCAGGGTCACCATAAGCGCGTGCGAGTGCAAATCCTGCCCCAGAGACCGGCCGGCGCCTCAGCGCCGCGGCCCTGGCCGGGGTCAGAAACGGAGGTCACGCGCCTCCCCGGCTCCCTCTCTTCTGGGGAAGCCCCGCGGCTCCCAGTATCCCGCCGGCAGGGGCGGTCGCGTCAGGTCCAGCCGGGTGGCCGCAGGCCTGGCGGTGCGGGCTGCCGGGGCCGGCAGGACACCCTGCCCCCTCGTCGCCTGCCCGGGGCCTCGCCACGGCCCCGCCGCGCCGTCAGGGCGGCGGCGGGAGGCAGTTGCCGGCAGGGGGCGCTCTGGCTCCGGGAACGCACCGTTGCTGCCCGTGCTCCGGCCGCGTCCCGCTCCCCGGCTCCCTCCCCTGCCATGCGGCGCGGACCGCGGCCGCCGCCCCAGGGGCAGAGACAAGGGCACGGGCAGGGTCACGGCGGCTGCCCTAGGCATCCCGCAGGTACCGCGGGTTCGCAGAGAGATGACGACCTTCAGGGCAGAACCGGCGGTGCCGCCTGGCAGGCCGCCGCCCCCCGGCCACACCTGCCCCGAGTGGCGCCGGGCGGCCGCGGGGGAGCGCAGCCACCGCGCCGCGGGGCGGAGGGGCCTCCCGGCGCGGTCCGGCCCTTTGGGCCCGCGAACGGGGGCGGGCAGCGCGGAGCGAACCGGCGGCAGAAGTTCGTGACAAGCGTGTTTTGGCCGTGCCTGCGCCGGCGGTTCTCTTTGTGCGCTGGTCAGCGTTTCGGTGCTTTTCCTTCCTCGGTGCAGTTGGCTGGCAGTTCTCACTTCCTTGTTGCTGGAAGGTATTATTCTAAACAAGAGGAAAAGAAGAAAAGCCTGTGTAATTCTTACAAAGGTTTTTTAAAACATACTGCTTAAATGATTTTTTTTTTTCCTTGGTAATTGGTGAGTTTCTTTAGCGTTCAGGTTGATGCTCTCTCTCTTTGGTACCAATACATACTCCAAAGAGAGACTTGATTTCTTTGACCATCTCATTGATCATAGCTTGTAATTGCTACCTACATACACCTATGTTTTTATGTATCTTTTGAGTCAGTAACAAAAATTGGTTTTTTATTAAAAGCATTCCAAAACAAATATTAAAAAGGACAGAGAGGAATATATGATAACCTAGCAGCCAAAGCACTCTTTTTCCTTTTACATTTGATCCAAACATTTTAGAACAAATTCTTACCAATATAAATTGGCATGGTGAACCTCACCGCTTTACCTCAGCTGAAGACCTAGTTCCTGTGCACGACATACTTATGTCATGCATCATGTTGTATGAGCATGACATGCTCAGAATATTCCATACACACAAATAAAAGCCTGGTCTCACATTTCAAGAAAAATCAAACTAAGCTAGACCAAACAAAAATAAATCCTGTACTACAGTAATTATCTGTAGGGACTGCAAATTCTTTGTTTCCTGTGCACACAGGCGTTTTTGCAACCGGAATCTGTATGTGTTGCTTTAAAATGAAAATTAGTAATTACTTGTTTATTTTTTTTTCTTTTGGTAATAGATGTACTATTACTTCACCCTAAGCTACGTGAACAAATTGTTTAGAAATTAAATGCATTTTGCTTTATTATTGCTTATCTTGTAAAGGCTTTTAGTGACTTCACCATTTCAAGTGGCTTTAAAATGAGAAGTTTAATAGTCGCATAATTGAAGTTTTATTTGTGTGGTGTTTTACTTGCCTGATCAAATTTATCCAGTGCAGTGTGATGATAAGGCAGCATTTCAGGTAGCGGCTTATCATTTATTTTAATAGGAGGTTTCCCAAATCCCCCCTGGAATGAGATGATCTTTAGGAGAAGGGGCAGGTTACCCACACTCAAAACTGATCACCCTGCTGACTTCCTTCCCTGGGTTTCTTTCGTAATTTCTCTAACATGTCAAGCCACTTTGCTATGAAATAAATATTCAGGGATAGGGAGGGAGCGGGGGGAAGAAGGGTGGAAAAAATAGGCCTCCCAGAGAGCTATTGATTTGAAATATGAAACATTTTATTGATACACGAAAAACCTAGACATAAGGAAGCAGTTTGATATTGCACAATATTTGAAAAAAATCATGTGCATCTGTTTAGCACAATATACTGCATAATGACAGCAATCTTCCCTGTTTGTATCTATTCATCTGATTATACAGCGTAACAATTCTTTTTGCTACACATTTATTTACTAAAGGATTTTTTTTAATGGATAATAAATTAGTAAATCAGATATCATGTGCTTGGGAAAATATGTTAGTTGACTCCCTACACACAAGATAGTTGCAATTCATATTTTATGTGATATTCAGCGATACTTGCATATACAGATGAAGTTATGTGCTTCCCTTTTGGCGAAGACAAAGGAAGTTTTAACTCACAATTTATTACTCTTTCATCTAGGCACATGTTATTTTGGAAAAGCTTCAGTTTTTAACACTGCAATGCAGCACTGATGTAATGAAGAGCTTTAACTTACTTGAAGTATAACCCAGTGGCCTTTTTTTGATGCTTTTTCCATAGCTATTTCTGCTGCAGCTTCCTGTCCTTGACCCAACCATACATTGTGAAGTTCTCCCGAGTCAATGGTAAATTCAGACTTGTTCCCTAAACAGAACAATATACTGTACTACTTTGAGCCAAATAATGAAGTGTTCAAGCAAGCATGTGTTCTACACACAGGGTTTAAATGGCACCACATCGCATGAGTCACCAAAGTTAAAATGCAACCCTCCAAAGTATAGTTTCAGTAAGTCAGCTGAGCTAAGATAATGGATTGCTTTCTGGCTAAGGTATTCTGTATTAGCAAAATAACTGCTGTGTCTGAAAAGCAACCCAGAAGTGGAACAATTGATTCCTGCTGATGGATTCCCTACCTATTGCCTATATAAATATTTCAGTGCACACAGAAGTGGATATGTTAGAAATTTATCTAAAGAAAAAAACAAGAAATGAAATTAATCCCTCACTAAATGTAACGTTGCACACAGGCAGTGCAAGGGGCTGAACAGAAGTTCTTACACTAGCATTAGGAGGTGGTTTGGTCAGAGGAGGTTTAGCAAGTTTTCAGCATATCTAGGCAGTAGGGTCGAATCTCTTGCTCACGTGTATTTATGCAAGGTCAATGACTTTCACCAGCAAAAGGCAGAGGAGCTGACAGCTAACTCTTATTTCAGAAAGCAGCCAGCACTCACCCAGGCAGCTGTCTGAGTCAAGCACTGTAACTTTCATCAGATGATAGTATGTGTTCCAGATGTAATGCCGTCTGTGCGTTAATATGTGACAGCGCTCAACAGTAGTGGAAAGGCCTCCTTTATCTCTGTGGCTGTGGTAGTTAGAATATCCAAAATCAGTTGTATTGCTAACTGATTTGGTAAAAGTTTGTTTTATTTTATGATAAATGCTTTGTTTCTTCTGATTGTTAGTAATAGGGTCTAGTCTGGAATAATCTAATGGTTAAGAATCAATAAGGGGACCAGTCTGGGAGATGAACACTACTGGGGAGCAGCACTACCTTCTTCAGAAGTTTTTGTGAACACTGGACACATTTTATTCCAAGTTACGTTAGGGCAAAGTTCCCATAAAATAAGAATTACAGTTGACAGATCCTCGGGAAAAACAACAGTTAAGGTGTAAGACCCATCTACGGGGCATAATATTTTATCATTACTTCTATTTGGTAGAGATCCAAGTACAACATACGTTGGGGTCACTCACAGTGCAAAATCTGTCCTTCAAAGGGCTGCAGCTAGTAATGCAAACTGACAGCACGAGTCGTCCCGGCCAGTTTGCTGTCTCACGTAATTATCGGGTTCAGGAGAGAACCCTCTCCTTTTCACTCTTTTAGAAATTTCATTTTCCTGGACATCCCAACTCCATTGCTGCTGCTTGTCCTTTCCAAGAGCCTTCAATATCTCTGTTCAGGTAACAAAATTTATTCATCATTGTCCACACTTGAAAAAATGCTCTGTAGAGCCAGTATATTTGAGCACAAGCACATGGATTTTGAAAGTGAAGGTAATTATTTTTTAAAAAAATTTTAAAACAGTGTGTCACTATTAGAGACACACTGATTTCACTACATGCAGAGTTGGAGAGAAAATCAAGTAACTGCTGAAACAGTGGTCAAAGTGAATTCAGAGGGTTCACAAAATGGAAATTTTTTTTTCTGTAACTAAAAGCTTTAGGACAGAACAGCTGTGAAATTAATAGAAAAGAGTTGTAATATTTATCAGTGTTTATTTTTTGCAGAAGCTCTGCATTTTATTTGTGGCCAAATTCCACATACAAAACATTTTTAAAGCTTTTATAACCATACAATACAAACTCTGGGTATCGTAAGCTTAAATCAGGCACATATAGAAACATTCCTCACAGAACACGAATCCGTTCACAGATGATGATTAAGTGTGTCAGCATGTTAAGCCATCACCAAAATATGGACAAAATTCTAAATGTAAGGCTTTTCTGAACTGTCTGCCTTCACAAATTAAATGTGGGCTTTGTGTGCAAGCCTTTTAGTTTATCGTCAAAGATAGAAACAATGAATTTTACTGAGAAAGAGTATTAATGCAGTAGTCCAAGGTCATCTGAACTCAAATTTCTCCAGAAGAGGAACAGTTTCTATTAAGGAAATTGCCGGATCAACGATATGTGGTGAAATGCTTAAAATTTTAGAAGTCTGTAAAAAACAGATCTAAATTTTCCACTGTTGTAAAAAAAACAGAAGGGAGCCCCACACCATTATTTATCGCATTGTACAGGGATGTGCTGTGCTCTTTTACTCTGTATTTAATCCAGAAGTGCATTCAGCTAGGTAGTAGTAGCAAGAGATGAGTTACAAGCCATCAGTGCAGCAAAAGATAGCACAGAAATAAACTGTTGGCTGCAATTGCCCCTTTGAAATAGAACAGGAATTCTGAGTGGGGAGGGAAGGAGTTTCCTTGTCCCCAGTGGAGTTTATTATTCTCTGGAAAGAGGTAAACCAACCCTGGCTCATGAAGATACTTTAGAATAGGAAATGTTTTGCCTTTGAAATGTACCAGATTACACGTCATTTCAAATAGTGTTCATGGCAAAGATACCCCTGGGACCACCTTACAAGAGCTTTATTTCTTGCCTGCAAATTAGTCAGTTCAAAACACTTCTCTCATTTCTGCCTTCAGCTCTTTAATACCACACACACCATTTGTAAAATAGGGGATAAGAATAAAAAGACCCTGAATACCATAGTTCAATTAAAAAAAATAAACTGAAAGAGTGTAAAGGCAAGAACAAGATGGGTTTCAGCCAACAAGGAAAAGAAAATTTTGGTGCGTTTTTGGAGGCATTTCAGTAAACTCTTTTCCATTTCAGCAGGGGCTCATTGAAACAGCTATGTTTTCCAAGTGGCAGACAGACAATAGCATCTAAATTATTTTTAAGAAAGCACTCATAGCACTAAGCACCCACTACTACTAAATCTGTCTTAGAGGAGAAGGGTGGAGGAATAAGAAAGGTCAACAAATGTATCAAGTTCTTTGTGTAATGCCTCGCTGACATTTTCCAACTCCCTCAGCTGGCTTTTATTTTTTTATTATTTTTTTTTTCAGGATCCTGGTAAAATGCAGTAAAGGATTTAAGGTTATCGTCTGTCTCCCTCTAACTTCTGACATCTCTTTATAACAAGAAAGAGTCACAGCCAACTGTAACAGGAGGGCAACACAATGAATCCTGGTAATACAGGGAAGGGGGGAGGTTCAACTCTGCTGCCCCTTTGCCCCTATTTCTTCCTCACAGAACAGAAGTGCCATCTGTTCCTAGTCTTAACATGCATGCATTTGATTTCCATTCAGTAATAACTAACACAGGAAAAAGATTATCACGTATTCTAAAGCACTATCAGCATTAGCAAGTCTTCCCCATCCAGTGTTTTGTTTGCCCCTCCAAAGATCTGCAGATTAAATGGATATGAGCAAATGCCTTAATTGCCCAGAATTATTTTGTTCTCTGGTGGAGGACCATATGGTCCCGGTGTAGAACTTGACTGGACTAAGGATATTTGGGTGCTTGGGTCAGAAACAGACATAGGAAATCAAACAAAAGGATGGATGTTTAGATTCTCCAACCTGAATTCGGTGCACCAATCTCTATTACTTGGTGCTGTAATACATAATAATGCAAAATGAAGTTGCAGCACGTTGCGTGAGGCTCGACAGTCAGTACTGAAGTATGAGCCGGTTTCAAAAGAATCTGTAAAAAGTTTCTTAGGCTCTGCAGTCCAATCTATCGCATTTGCAAGTAAAAAGCCCAACACCACCAAAACCACCAAACACCTTCCTGTCCAGCAAACTCAAGTTTAAGATCCAAAAACCCAATGAGAACATTTTTTCTTCCTAACTCGCTGCAGGTGCCGAAGACCCCATGGATCCCTCAGTTATGCCCATATGTCTGATGTCTTAATGTTAAAACTAATGGGGTGCAGCAGCAGATGTCAGCGAAGGAAAAGTGCCTACAATGTGCTGTTTGCAAAGCAAGGTAATGCAACAATAGGTGCAGTGGGCTTTCTCTGTCCCAGCCTTTCAGGCATTTCAATGCTCTACATGTGATTATTTTAGCAATCTTTCCTCATCTTGTCTCTTTCCCCTTTGCTGCTGCTGCCTGCCCACCTTGTTACTTAAAGAACTTCTATGACCAGAAATTGTCCATGTTGTCAAACGCCAACTTTCTTCCCAAGGACTGGGGAAGGACCTCAAGTGTGGGAAAAACATGGCCAGAACTGTTAAAATGTAAATAAACTTGTAAAATGGTTCAGGAGGGCAAAGCCAATAAAATGGTTATCAAGTACTTTGTTCTTTAGACTGGCTTATTTTGTGCAAGTCAAATATTGCTTAAGCTGTATATGAAATCCGAAGCTGATCTGTCTGGCAAACCTACTGATGTCTACATTGTCAAAATACATGAGACAACATTTCATTTCTCCAAATTTCCATTAATTTCATTGCCTTATTTTCTTTCTTTTCCTCCTACACCAGGATGACATTTTTGAAGCATACTTTTAAGAGCATAATTTGTTCAAATGATCCAAGGGAACTCCCTATAGACATCCATGATTTAATGCTAGATCTGTTCTAAAAGTTGGCATGCCTGACAATGGTAATTGGTTTAACCCCAGTTAATTTTTAGATAATAAATGCAATGTATTTTTTTTCAAGTCAGGACTGTATTTTGTTTTCACAGCTCAATCAGAAATGTATCAAAGGCAGGGCCCAGCTGTGTGTGGCGGTGAGCGTTCTGAGCATCTCAGTCTTGACCAGAGCAGAAGTCTTACTGGAGTCAACCATTGTCCATGTCCTCCTGTGACATTCTTGTAGACGACTTCCAGGTGACCTCAAGGATACTGGGTAGGAATTCACTGGTTGGCTGATTTATGGTTCAGTACAGTAGATACTCTATGCTCTGAAAACAAGTAAGGTCAGCAGCTGAATCTGAATTTCTTTGTTCTCCCTTTCCCTTCCCCAGTTGGGATTTCACTTTCTGGCTCACAGCGCATGCACTGGAAGCCAAAGAAGCCTCTTTTATTAAGTTAGTATTTTCATCCTAGTCCTTACTCATATCCATGCAGGCTTTGGGCTTCTCTGCTCTTTACCCATTTATCACTCTTTTCAAAAGGAAGAAGGAAACTCTTCGTATGGGTGCAAAATTTAGGAGAGATCTGTGCCGAATAAGAGCAAGTACACAGCTGCACAAGACTCAGCATACTTCTCACAGACAACATGCAGTGAAGGAAAAGATGGCACTTTAAGCTAAATCAGAGATCATTACACAATACTTTTTCTACTCATCTCATTCTAGGAGGAATATATACGTGTGGCAGCAGCACTCGGGACATGAAGAGCTACTTTGAAAGTAGATGTGGTTTCCAGTGTTTGAGACGAGGCTGGATAGTGGAGAGTGAGAAAATCATCTGTCCCTGCAGAGGTGCCCCTCAGCAATGTCTGTGAAATTGTGCTTTTCTGTCCTTAACGAGAAAGCAGCCTGGACTGGCCAAGAGCAATCTCAGTTTGTAGGAAGCATTTCAGCTTGACATTAATTGCCCGAGGAGGAAGTTTGCAGGGTCTCAGCAGAGCTGGTTAGCAGTACAAACAGCTCACACTAGAGCAAGGAGACTTGAGCAGAAGTGCATGAACTTGTCCCTATTCCCTCCTACTGTGGTGAAGCAGGAACAAGCGAGGCCTGAAAATCATTATGCAAAGGCCTGTCTCGGGGGCTGCATGGCCACATGTGCAGGTCTATGCTCACAGAGTCAGAAATGGGAGCTCATGCAGGGTTCATGCTGTACCAGGAGAGCTAACTGAGCTGTGAAAGTAAGCTTTTCTCTTTCAAACAGACCGATGAAAATGATAGTTGAGGGTGTAACGCAGGCGGTTGGGTTCTTTACACTCAGCCTCATGTTGTCAGAGGGTTTTGCTCACTGCACTGTGCTGTGAAGTACAACAGTAAAAGCCTGTGACAGGAGGGAAAGAAAGTTGTAAGCCAGTGGTAGCACTAGATTAAAACGGCAGCATGCAAACACACTGACCTCTTCCAGAGTGGTAACCTTGAGCGAGAGCTAATTCACTGGATTGATTTTATTCAACTTGTCCATGAGAAAAATAGAGCACGGCAGCGTTGACTGAAACTGGCTAAAAGTGCTCGTGAGCTTCAGTGCTCTTTACAGTGTTTATGTCAACTTCCAAATCCTTAAAGTTATCGGCGGTGTTAAGATGCTATATTGCACTCAAAGTCTTGTTATTGGCAAAAGGCACAATATATATGGATCTAAGAATTTACTTTTAGTCCACTTAATGTTTTAAACATTAAGAATTACTTCATGAATAAAGGAAGATCTTGTTAAAAATAGAATTAAAATCACTGCACAAAAATTTCCCTATTCTCTAGTGTTGTGCTTATTCCTCCAGTGCTCCTTTGGGTCTTAAGATTGACACTTTGGTATTTCTTAAAAGGAATGGGGGAGTATTACAATGAGTCATCACCAGGAGGAGTGTGATATTCATGGGAGGGGGGCATCTTTCTCCTCAGTCTGGTGTCTGCTTAGTTTTAGTTTTCTGTTTTCTTAACAGTATCATCTTACTGTGATTAAATGACTGATTTATGTCATCTGTGTCTGCACTCTTCCCCACAACATATTCTAGAACTATAGGCAGTTCAGTCCACAAAGAATAACCATTTGTTATTACTATAAACCAGAGTTAAATCTAGTACAGAGTGCCTTGCAGCTGGACAGTTGCTATCCCAGCTAAAACAAGTTAAAATCTCTTTAGACCCAGACAAACCCAGGGAATTGCTGAGACCCTACACTGTCTTGTCAATACAAACCTTGTTGCTTTTTATCAATAATGGCAAAAATCGCATTTACTGGGCTATAAAGTACCATTGGATAGTCTGTGAATTGCAGAATTCAGCAAGGATGCAAACCCTCCTATGACTGAGCAGCTGATCTTGGAAGCATTCACAGTTTCCTATCTTCTCTTGAATCAGGGTAATATATAAGTCTGTTTGACCTGTGCTGCTTCATTACCACCAGGAGACCAGCCAACAAAAAGTGTTTGATTTTAATCACCAATACAATTTTCACAATCAGCAGGAATACTGCGACTATTAAAACTAAGAGCTATAGGTTGTAGAGATAAGGTAAACATTCCCGTAGATGCAGGAGACCATAGTGTAACCTATAAGGCTATAGGATAATGCAGATCACATACTTGAAGCTAAGATACACACGTGTACACACTGGGCAGCTTTTACATGAGGTAATTCCCAATAATTTCTGGAATTGGGCTTGTACACAAACACAACTAGATCCCATATATATGACAGAGATTGATTAGAAACAGAAGGAGGAATGTCACAGTCGCATCTGGTTAACTTTTGCACTAAGCAATCATCTTAAGACTGGAAACTAATATCTTCATGTATCTATTGCATATTTCAATGCTATTTGCTGGCATTCTTCTGAAAAGACTCACTGGAATATTCAATTTTCTTTGACAGTCTGTTCATAGATGTACATCTTTAATATCAGAAACACTTGTTACACATTTCCAAAAGGATCTGATCAGCTTCTTGATAACAAAAAGGACTTTTCCAGCAACACGCTACATGACTAGGTATCTTACACATATACAGTGTTTACACCACGTGCTAAATGTTTTAAAATACCTCCTATACAATAGTACACAAATGATGCATTTATTTAAAAAATATTATTTTCCAATGCAAAAAAAACACCCCACCTTTTTAGTCCATCTTTGCCTCCATGTTTTATAAGTACTCAAAGTTTCAACCATACTTGTAAATGTGTGTGTATTTTAATGTTACAAGCATAGACATTAATATCTTGGTGAACTGTTAAGCACTGTTACTCTCATTGAGGGGATGTACAGTCTGCCTCATCAGGAGGAAACTCACCTGGAGAGTGCCACAACCTCCCAGGGCCCCTCCACCAGTATTTCATCGCCCTCATGGTAAAGAATTTTTCCTAATGCCTGGTCAGAATTTCCCATGCTCTGACTTCTGCTGATTGCCTCATTCCTGCATTTGTGCACCTCTGAGAAAAGCCTGTCCACTTGTCTTCTTTGTAGCCTCTTATGAAGTAATTTTAGCCAGCAATAAATCCCCCTGCCCTGTTGGCCTTTTCAAGGCTGAAGAATCACATCTCCTTCGGCCTCTCCTTACATTCTACCTGCTCCAGCTTCCATTGGATTAGCAGCAGGAGGTTAATGTCTTTCTTGTACTGTAGGAGATACAGTAAATGAATGCTTTCCATTTATAATATCTATTTTTGTTCATATAGTTACCGATAGTGTAACACTTTTAATGTGTTCTACAGCTGTACCCTCCTGTTTTATCCTGTTCTGTTTAGTTGGATGTACTTGTACTTAAGCTTGTCTCTGAAGTTCAGATTTCTTCTTGCACTGCCAGTGCTTCAGTTACCTCTCTTGCCACTAATCAGACAGCCCCTGTTTTAGCATGTTTAAGATTTATTTATTTATTATTTAATTTTGAAAAATCTTGTTCTGCTTGCTGGGTACATCTGCAAGAAGCTGGAACTGAAGGGTATGGTCCCCTCTGAAGAACTGAGTAACACACTGGCCTTGACCCAACACAATCTGTTAACAAGACTGCTTCTAAAGAAGATCTAGGACTTGAAAATTAGGAGAGTTACAAAGCTCTTCTGAGTTTTTCTCTGCAAAATTTCTAACAGCACTTGGCTCTGCCACATCCTGGTATGGACTAGTCCTGAGTATCCTCTGCAGTCAATGAGAACAGAGGATACTTGGGACTTAGCAGAAAGTAGTCTCCTTTTTGAAAGATCAAGCTCTTGAAGAACCACCTGCTGTTAGGAATATGACCTCTTCAGGTACTTAAAATTATTTAATTATCATTATAAACATTAGACAGAACAGAGTTGGAAAATTATTCTAGCAGATGTAAGGGATCTGTAATTGCAGGTGTCACAGAATTTAGTACAAAAGATGGTGTTTCCAAAATTTGTTTCTTTTTTTTTTTTTTTGAGTAGGTATTTTAAAAGGCTGTATAAAGAAGGGAAACAAGCAAGCCATCAGGCAGTGGGTTGTTGGTTTATTTTCTTCTCAGTGGTTTCTGTGGACTAAGAATAGAGGGACCACATAGCAAACGACTTGCTATTAAATTTGCACGTGACATATAGTGCAGCTGCATGTAGTGTGCAAGAACATCTATAGAATAATGACACATGCTGAATCCACCCCTCAGGAGCATGACATTATACTGAAAACAATTCAGTTATAAAAGCAATATAAATACATTTTATATATGCTTTCTCCATCTTCTCCTCTCCCTTCTCTTTTATGTTAACTAAAGGATTCTGTGACGCCTTCATGGCATCAGTAAAACGTCACAATATAAAAGTGACTAAGCACTTCAGGAGTGTCCTGTTCTTTCATTAACAGCTAGAATGCATGTATGACTTTCCTGAAGAAACAGGAGAGTTTAAGAAAGAATAACCAGTGGCAGAAATGCACTAGACAGCAGAGCTTACTCTGCGTAGAATTTGACACAGTTTGCAGATGCAATTTAACTCTTCAGAAATCAAGGGGTGATTTTGTGTGTCTGTGTCTTGTGCAGTTTTTCTGTTCAAAGTGAGCAATAGGATTGCTAGCAGTCTTTACTTCAGCCATGTAAATGACAGCACAAAGTACAGTGATACAGAAAATATATCTTGTGTAAATGTATAGATTTCTAAATTGAGGGGAATATCCTTGCCTGGAATTTTGTGAGTCCCCACAACTCACCATTCAAATACAGCTATTTTGGAATTTGGTAAAAGTTCCTTTAAGCTCCACACTGCCACAAAGAAGGACTGTGCCTTTTTCAAAATCCTTGAAGGCTTTTGTTTCCCTCAAAATTACTTTAACAATATGTTTGCTTTCTTCTTCTAAATATTCTACTGTTTGCTCCCTGAGATAGTTTCTTCACACTCTTAAGATTTTTAAAGTAAGAAATTTTACAATGGCAATGCAAACATTGATTTTTGTAAAGTCTGGAGTTGTATCAAGACTATGTAATGATAGTACCATGACAAGGCAAACAGATGCTATTAATGCCTGTATCATCACTAACTTGTCTCTTTGGAAATGCCTCACTTTCAGTGACTTCAGGACAGCTCAGGCATGAAGCTCCAAGAACATTTTCACATCCTTTACACAGCCTGCAGGGCAAGCTTGAAGCTAGAAGAGTCATCCAGCTGGGTCATAATGTTCAACTTTATACCCATTAAATTCCTGCAACCTAAGTGCAAAACCACAATCCTTGTGAGGGATTTCTCTAATGATTTTATTGATGGCCTACATTTTGAGTTTACTGACTTGCAGATACTCTGGTCAAGTCCTTTGAACTCTGCTTCATTCACCATCTGAACAAAGCCTTATTTTCCTATTTCAGAGGGACATGCTATGTGCAAGTGAGGAGGTTTTTAAAGCACTCTGATGATGGAAAAGATATGCAAGTATAACTCATATCACCTGACAGTTGCTTACTATTAAGGGTATATTTATCTCTTAATTAAATTATATATGATTCCTCATTTAATAATACAATGATTTTTTTAACATCCACTTCCCAGTTTGCATGTTCAGTAGTTGCTTGCACAGGATACATAATCATGTGCTCCACCATAGCAGAAAGGAAGATCATACACCCTGCAAATCAGTTGTGGAGTTGGAAAATGCTTTAATGACTTTTCAGTACCCCTGACTGTCACATGGAGATGTGTATATCCAGTGGCCAGGTGTTACTGCAGCCAACTGTGGCCATTCCAAGCTAGAAATTTGTGTCTGACTGAAGCACCCTGCTCACTAATCCTTCCATTAGTGGTGCTTGTGTTTTAGCTGGTCTCTTGGGTAAGTGGTCCAACAGATGCAAACAGCTTCATGGAGTCCTAGGCTCCAGTTAATAATATAAGTAGTGATTCAATTTTTAACAAGTTAGCACTGTAAGGAGTTGTGGAAAAATGTACCCATTTGTATGGTATGTAAACACTAAAATTCCCCTCCTGCAGCTTTTACTTCACATAACTCAAAGAGTGTTATGGTGATTTTAAAAAAATGATTTTTCTCATGATGGAGGTGTAGTGGTTGATGGAGAGCAGACACACACACATGGATACACACACACCACAGATAAGTGATTTGAAATTACAGTTTATGAAATAAATACAATTCTAAAAAGTAAAGATATTTGGTTTAGACCCAAAGGAGCCAAAGTCAGCATAAAAATGTTGTTGCTGATCTATTTTAGTTGTTTGTCTTAATTTCTTTTTATGCTGCTGTGAGACTTGTTGTTTACAGTATCTCAGAGAGAAGAATATCCTGAAGGAAATTACTGTCAGCAGCCAAAACAAGTATCTGTAATTCATCCTAAAGCACCGACAACTTAATTTTAAAGTATTTTTTGGCAAATTCATGAATCAAACCATATGAATAAAGGAAATGCATATCTCTTTAACAGATTTTTTTTTTTTTTTTTTTTAAACTGCATTGTAAGCATAGATCTTAGTCATTAAATTTCAAATACTAAAACAGGAAAAATAAATAAAATTGTAAACTGTATTCTGTACATCATAGGAAGGCTTAAAATAGAAAAGCTAGCTAACTATTGCCTGTTCAGTCCTCATAAGCACACAGGGAGCATCCATAAATCTGGTAATTGCCTACAGATACTCCTGGGAGGAGCCAGACACAGGCCATGTCAGCCTCCTTCAGAAAAAAACGTTTTGGGGTGCTAATCCCCAGCTGGCGGAGCTAACTGCTGAACAGAAATACCAGGATGGCACCCAAGGTATCACAGCTCAAAATGTTCCCAAAATCAAGCCCTATCTGCAATGCATCATGCAAGCACAGATGTGCTGTGCCATCTGCATGTGGAGGTGTTTAAAAGCCTCACTGTGCTCTGATGAAGCTGCTGTTTGCTTTACAGTTACTAACACTCATATTTTGGCATTTGGGCAGGGAAGCTGGGTGCTTCTATAGATACCAAAGGGTCCACCAAAAGTAACAAGTATGTGTAGGACCTTGAATAATCTTACTGATAGTGAAAGCTTTACTGGATGCTTATGCTCCATGGTGAGATGGGTTTGGTTTTTGTTGTTGTTGTTGTTGTTGTTTTTTGTCAATGATGGTATGAAATGGTACCTTGAAAGTGGTACCTACCTTTACTGTGCCATTTGATTTGTTTAACTACACGCAGCAGCTTGCCAGCCTTCTGCCTCATCTGTGCCAGGCAGCTCGGCCCCAAAGGCAATGCCCTGCAGGCAGTGGACTGGGTGCCCTTTACTTCGCCTCCCCTGCAGAGCCTTTGATCCAGAAGGCCTAGGGCCAGGAGAAGGAGGAGCTTCAAATACCTTAGAATTTGATAGTTTTGGGGGGGTGTTGTTTGATGAAATCAACTGTAATGTTGATGGTCATTTATGAATTACAAAGCTGAATCTAAGCTGGTGTTCTGGTGTCCTCTGAAGCCTGAAACTGTTCTGCACAAGTCATAAATACCTGTCTTGGCTAGGGTCTTTGCATCAGCTGTGTATATCAACTGTCCATAAGCAGCTTTAACAGATTCAAAAAGGAAGGCAGCTTTGCACTATTTGCATTATTTATAGGCTAAAGAATGGTATTTGGGAACATCGATATAATTCTGCTCCTAGCTGCATTGTGATTATGGAGATGTCTCCTGGGTTTTAGCAAAGTTTATTTCTAGATTTACAGCAATGGAAATGAGTTTACATTGTGTGTTCCTCTGAACACAGTGAAGAGCATGTGTGTTTTTGTGTATCAGGCTCAGCCTACTGAGGCCAGTAAATGGTTCCCTGTGCTGTGAGATCTCCAGCATGGGCAAGTGCTGTTCCAGGGGCCTGTGACAGATGTGAGAGTCCTTGGTCTGGGATTTGCAAATGTTTCCAAACTGACCTCACATATCCTGAGTTACGATAAGTAGCTTGAGTCAAGTTGTTTAAGTCTAAAAATCCCATGCAAAGAGCAGATTTGGAAGCTTTCTGTGGAAAATCAGTGAGAAATCTGGTGAACCCTATGTCCCCGAGTACAGCAGCCTGGCAGTCAGTTTGAGGGTGGTCCCATTTTTGTTCTTACGCACACTGGGGAAAAACGTTCTGAATTCATTGTCTCAGGACCCAGCTTATTGCCACAGAAGGAGAGAAACCTCAGCATGCATTCAGACTTGGAACTGCAAGCAACATTTACTGAACAGCAGTTGCTGTTTATCGAAAACCTCCTCAAATCAAATGCTCTTGGGGGGATCAAGAAATTCAAGATACTCTTCCACCCTGGGTTCGTGCATACCAGTAGATGAATACGCAGCATAAAGAGCTTTCTTCTTGTCAGTGCAGTATAGGGGTGGCAGTCAGAGGACGCCCTCATCATGACAAGCAAAACCAAGAGGCAGCACATAAGGCAGCATGAGAAAATGAAGGTAGCAATAAAGAAGAGGTGGAAGGTCCAGTACTGTGTGGGGCACTGTGATGGCTGAATTCTCAGCCTGAACTCTTTAGTTAAGGAATTTCCCAGTAATTTTGATTAATCTTAAAGAGTAATTACAGTGCTCTGGCTTGCTAAATACTTTCTTAAAGTCTAACTGAGCAGCAAAGATTGAAGCTGAAAGAATTCAGTGCATTTACAGCACTTTCTCTTCAGCCTGTGCTGCAAGTAAGTGCTGTCCTGTGGCAACCTTCTTAGGGGTGAAGCAATTTAAGAGAGCTTAGATGAGGCAGGTCATGTAAGAGGCTGGGGTTCAGTAACCCTATATACCTGGACACAATCCTGAGAAGCAGAATCTGTGAGGAAATATTTTCTGTCATTTACTAGAGGGACAGGGGAGGGAAGGGAGGACTCCTGGTAGCTGTAGGAGGGGCAGTAGGTACAGTTAAACTAGAAGGACGGGAAGGGCTCCGGAATATAATGAGGAGGTGGGGGAAATGACACTGGAATAAAAGGGTGAGTGAGTATATGAGATACCCACTCATCCTGGCCTTCCTTTGTTCAAAGCACTCCCTCAAAGGGTGGGTACAAGATTTGAATAGAGGGGATGGATGTCAAAATATTTCCGTAAGGAATATAGTGTAATAAATCAAAGAAAAAGGGCAGAATGGAGGCAAGGAGCAAACGGTAGAATTATTTTTATTCTAAGTGAATGATTATGTCTCCTGGGTGATTACACATAAGGATGGTGATGTGCTGGGGAGGACTGCTCAGCTAGATAGGAGTGCTCAAATTACAATCATTGAGCTATAGTGCATGCAAGGGTGTAAATACGATAAAAAGGGTCAAACAGACAAGTAAATCCAGCTAGAGTCAATGTGTCCAGGGCACTGCAATCCTCAGGAGTTAAGATAACTATCATACACGTGTAGGACGACAGCTTTCAGAGAAAGATACTCTGAATACTTGAAGAACGTAATCAGAGAGATAGCTGGTAACAGACTATTAAAAAAATACTTTGAACATAAATAACTTGCAGGTACTGGCTCAAATACAAGATAGATAATTTCTTCCAAGTAGTCTACTGAAGCAAGGCCTCCAGCAAGAAATACCTGCTGTGTAACATGCACCTATAAAAATCATACAAGTGTAGGACTGACAGAAGACAAGGGATACAGTGCTGGTGTACTGTACCCCATTCATTATACTTCAATGACCTTAAAGTAGGAAAATGCTTTAGCAGAGTTGTTATGGCTCCTGGGGCATTAAGAAAACACCTTGTGCAACCCTAGGAGATGAAAAAAAAAAAATAGTTGCTCTGTTTCCTCAATAACTCAGCAGCTGTTTTCACTCTCACTATTATTTGTAGCTGCCAACTAGCTCTTTCCCTTTTTGACTCAAACAGATAACTTTTAAATTTGAGCCATATTTAACTTTTGTCCATTTGTTTCCTGGCACTGAGGGTTGATTATTACATGCCCGTGATGGCTATATATGTAAGACCCGGGGCTTTTTATTTGGCCATGGTATTGCTAGGCACTGCCATCACTTCTCTATTTTGCAATTGTTGTATTCCATCTGCACAGTGACTGGTTCTAGACCTTTTGTTCCTGGAATGAGGACCTGAAATAATAAAGGTTAAGTTTTAAATTCCTAGTTACAGAGGCTGGTACATCTGATCATTGTCTCACTTGTTTATTGTAAGAATAAGCAGCATTAGTGGGAAAAACATATCATTGCTCCTCATTTCACTCAAAAGTCAGGGAAAAAATGATAAAGATTCCTGCACTGCATCCAACAATCCTTATTTTTCCCCCAGGAGGTTACTGGGAACTTAATGCTAAGGAATTTCTGAACTCCTCTTTGCTCCACATGGAGCAAGGTCAGAAATTACTACGGGAATCTTTGCCATTTATGCTTTCAGATGTTAAAAATTACAGTTACGTTGCTTTATTTACATGCTTGTAAGTTCTGTTACACATGTCACAGCAGCCTTTTTTCCATGGGTTGAGGGAAACTTGTAACACTCCTAGCTTCTGCTGCCCAGGTACCCTCTGCTGAAGCAATCCTTTGGTGCTGTAGAGAGTCACATAGTGCTGAGCAGATTGCGTGCAACCTGTTATATCTGCCAGTATAGGGGAATACTGCAAGGAAAAGAGAATACTAAAGCTTTAGTGGTTTGGTGTTCCTGACAGTCGGTGTAGTAAGTTGGAATAAACTGCAAAACCTCAGAGTTATTTTCCACAGCAGCCTGGCATTCAGAGACACCCAGGACATGGAGACAGTAACTACCACTACACACTGTTTTCCCCCTTCCCCAGACTAGCTTTCTGGCCAAAGTTAATGAGTCATAAGATTCTGCACATATTTTACTGCAAGCTTCCAGATTTGCATAAGTAAAAGCTTATGCAGCTTCTGTAGGGAGATCCTTAATGAAATTGCAGTATAAAACATTGATATTATGTAATTATAGTAGTTCATCGTAACTTAAATGAAATTGTTACTTTAAACTTGCACTAAGTGGTTCACAATGGAACTTTTGTATGACACACCTACAAAACAAATGAGTTAATCACAATATGTGTAATTTTTAATTTTTCTTTCAGTCATTCTCTCTTTGTAATTAGCATGAAGACTATCCTTCAGTCAAAACTAGCCACCTGGAAAGTTTCAGCTTGTAGTATGCAGCTTTTTTTGTGAATTATGAATGTACAAAAAAAGAGACCTTTCTCCCTACAGCCCCTTCCTTGCATAATTCAAATATGAATGAATGAATGAATGAATGAATTTTATTCAGACTTGCCAAAAAAAAAAAAACCCAAAACCAAAACTATATTTGAGCTGATAACAAGCATGAAAAATTTCAGATGAAAGGGATTTTTTTTTTTTTTTTTAACATTATGAGCATGGGAGAACAGCAGGTTAAGACGGAAGTCTCAGTGCAGCCTTAACTATAACAATTGCTAGCAAGCAAATACTATATCCAAGCACTAAATCTTGCTTTGTGCTGCCCTGGTGCACAGTAGTGGGGAGAGAATAGAATAATAAAAGCCAGTCTCCTTATGCAAACAGCAGGGCATAGCACTCAACAGAATATAAGAAGAAGGTGAGCCTGCCTACTGTTCTGGCTTGCTAACCATATATCTCAAGGTCTGTGGGTTAGTTGTCACCTCTAGCTCCAGTCAGCTAGCAAATGTACGTCAAATGCTAGCAAGGGGCACATTTTGGTCCTTTGCAGAAGAACATTCTACTAATTCTTTTCCTCCAAATATACTGTTCTATTAAATAAAGTATTTGAAAGAAGTTCATATAAGCAATGTGGTGGTTTAACAAGTCAAAAAGGGAATTTGATAGCTGCTAGATTTTTTTCTGATTTACTGTGTATTTTAAAAAATACAGAGCCATGAAGAAGGTATTATATGCAAGCCCTCACTTACCTTACTACTTTTCAAGCAATGCAGGCAGAGATTTTGGCTCAGACCAGTACCACTTTGAGAATGAACTATCACAGGAATGAAGTATTGTGATCTGGAACACATTTCTGCATCACATTTTCTCTTGTTCCTGATACTGCTCTGTTGGTAAGCCTAGATCTCCTTATCTACCTAGAAAAATGGATTTAAGAAATTTTCAGTTATTAACTGTTTATCAAAAAGATGCCTACTACTGTGGTGAAACAGTAATGAGTACTTCAGTATTACCTTACGGATTCACATTGATTAGAGGATCAACAGAAAGGCTTTGCATACGGCAAGCCTGGACATAAATTCCCTTCTAGTCTGACACGAGTTGACTGTTGCAAGTTGAGTTTGGCAGTAAGTGGCCAAAATTGAGTTGTCAGCATCCTCCTGCATAGTGGAAAAAGTTGTTGCTTTCTTGTGCAGATGCAGGAATTTCTGTGGGAAAACAGAACATAATCACAGTTCTGAATGTCTCTGTGGATTGGTAATGTCACTAATACATAGATCACTTGTGCAAATTCAGTCCCAGCTGGATGGGAGATTATTGAAAATTGTTGTTGTGTGATTGATATAAAATGAGTTGTCAGCATGATTCAATGCCTCCAGGGCAGATGTCCACAGCATAATTGGCACCTGTCAGAAGCAAAGAATTCCTTGGTGCAGAGTAACAACTACTCATGCAACCACCCAAACTAGACCTTGCATGCTAGGGCTGAGAGAAGGCAGGAAAAACCCAGTTTTGACTTTGGGGCAGGTCAGGATCTTTTATGCCACAAAGTCAAGAAGAGATTTGACATGGTACTTGGTGCAGGCTTTTTCCCTTGGATCCAGGCTAGATGCTGTCATCTCTCCTGCTGTTTGGTCAGCACTTTTCCTAAGAATTAGAAGAAAACACACACGCTTAGTTACTTCTTATTATTTGTCATGGTAAAGGTGTATTTATAAAGAATGGTTAATAAAGAAGTTTTTGCAATTTCTTATTATAAGAAATGTTGTGAACAATTGTAGTTTCCTATTTCTTGAACACTTCTCCTCAAAGCAATAACTGAACTGTACAACTAGGAAAATAAGAGGGTGTCTTCTCATCAAAAAGGTAAGCCAAAGAAAGAGTCAGGACTGACCGTACAGCAGCATTAGTATTACACTGTTTGCTAATAGTAAACAGTGACCTATTGTTTACCACAGAATGGATTAAAACAGATTTTTTTTTTTTCCTGTAAGTCACCAAATAGCTGTCATATGGTTATTACTGCCTTTGACTGAGTGTGGTACATCCAACAACAGGAACGAATTAAATTTCCCATCACCAGTCTGTCAAGCTGGCCACCTTCTTCATGGAGCTGGTGCTTTGGGAGGTACCAACTGAAGGACTTTCCATTAAAATTCATTTTACTGTCTTCATCAAGTGCATGGCTCAACTTTCCTTCTTTCCTTTCATCTCTGCTTCCTTCTTTAGATTATTTTTCATTATGTCTCTCCCCCCCCCAAACATACACACACTTTGCCTTTCATCTCTATATGTATGCTATTCCAGCACTTGTCAGCCCCAGCAGGAGGGACATAGTAGAACCAAACAATATGGTATGTTAGGTGGAAGAAAATATTATTATCAGATGCCTTAGAACAATCATTTATTGTCACACTTTAAAGAGGTCTGCTATGTTATTTATTTTATTATTCTGTATTAGGTACATGGTTTAATTTTACAGGCATTATTAATCACTAAAATATATTACACTTTCAGCCAGGATGCTAACATTTTAAATGCATTCATCTTGCTTCTTTAAACAGCAACAATGGGCCTTCTGCGCTGCCCTCCCTCCCCTCTAGTCAATAAATCCTTTCTATTGATTCAGGAAATCACTCTAAGCACTGTTTTATATTTTAAGTTCCACTAGCCACGCTCAGCCATATAATTTTGCTTAATAACAAATGGATCTTAAATTTTTGCTGGTTACTACATGTTTGGTTATCAAACTCAGCTCAAAAGAAGAGCTGGGAAGAAGAGCACAAAACCTCTAATGACAGTTAAGTTGCCACAAGAGACTTCCTAAAAGAATGTTAAAATGAAATAAAGTATCTGGTAAAAGTGTGTGTGTGTGTGTATAAAAAGCAGCCTCATCAGTAGATGAATGATAAATGAAAAATCCATCCATGAGTATGGATTCCCTAGAGCCAGCCTGGATCAACAGACAATATGGATTTTTGATAATTCACGGCTTTGCCATTATTTATTCTCTTCTGAAATACCCACTGCAAATCTCAGAGAAATAATTAAAGAATTTTTATATTGCTTAACTAAGTAGTGCAAATTGTATTATATTCTGTGTATCCCAACCCAGGACAGTATCATTAGTGTTGTTTAATTGTTACAAATAAAGTCATCGCATTTTAATAAATTGTTTTCGTTGTCAATATCTACAGTCAACTATTTCTCTTCTCGTTCACGGATAGGTTAGTTACCAGGTAATCTTACAGTTAATATATACCGCAATGAGGCAAAATGTAAGAAAATGCAAAGGTCAAAAACATGTTTCTATTATGAAAAAAATGAATGATAATGACATAATTTTTTCAGCTCATCAGGTTCTTTGCTAAGTGCCTCTGTTATTGCCAGATCAGTAGTGTATAACAAAGAAATGCTTTCTGTAGGCTGCTTCATTAGCCTGCCCTGTAGGACCTCACCTCAGACCTTTCACTAATCTGTTGGCCAGCTCAATAGCCTTGTTAGTTCTATTCACTTCTTCCCGGCAGCGGATTTTCTCAGCTGTAGCTCTCTCAAAGGCAGTGGTTAAGGCAGCCAGGATTGTGTCTAGTTCCTTCAAATAAAAACAGTAAGAACCAACTTTGGACATTGTAACAATACATAAAAATATTTCTGCTGTCCCATTTTGTATTTCTAAAAGTTAAATTGCACAGCACAAGAGAGGTGTTTATAATGTTTACATTGACCAGGCTCAGATTTTTGTCTAGGTCGTGCCCCAGAGATGGGTTCAGGAAAACCGGGGGTAAATGTGGCTGGTCTTTGGATTTTTGCCTACTTATTCAGAACAGTCTTCAAAATGAAATTACAAACTTGATTTTGTATTAGTCAAAAAAGAATGTCACCTTCTCTCAGAGGATTCTGAAATGAAGTGAAATAATACATTTCTTACTATAGCTGTATATTCTCTATGAGAGATCAAAAACTTGCAAGGATGGCTGTTTGGAAATGAAAGAGAACAGAAGGGTTTAAAGATGATAGATAAAATACTTGAAAATGTACAACTCAGTGTCCTTTACTGACTTTCAGTTAGACTATGCTTCCCAGTGCACAAACCATTTCTGAAAATACAACCTGAAATCCCCAGCCACCTTAGAGTTGGGATCAAGCAGCTCAGTGTCTGGTCTATCAAAGCATTTAAGCACACAAACAGTCCCACTGGGTCAAAGCCTCAGTTATTCCCAGGGGGAGGAGTGGAGTATAATTCAGCATGGATGACTGAGCATAAGGACAAGGCAAGAATGACATGCAACCCAGGAGAGTCTCAGGCAAAGCACCCAAATGAGACTGAGTGCAGAAGATGAACTGGCTGGGGAGCTGATAAATGAAAGATCAGAAAGGTGCTGTAAGACCCCAAGGTAGCAAAGGACTCACAAAGAGCTGTTGTTGAGTGCATGTGGACAGAGCAAGTAGATGGAGCCTGGGGCTATCCAGGCAGACAGAGAAATGCACATGAAAGAGGTGTGATCCCTCCAGCAGCAAACTGCTCAGCAAATAGGTGTCCCTGCAGCTCAGCAGTATTGCCCAGGGAAAGTCAGAGCAGAGCATGGCTTTTGGGGGAGGGCTGGGTTTTATCCCAGCTGTGCTGCTGACGAGCTCTGTGCACCTTGGGGATGATCGAGGGATATCACTGGGAATCTCCCTCGAGTAATGCTGAAGGGGCACCTTGAAGCACCCTATTGCTTCCTGACTTGAGGACACCACGAGGCAGTACCTGTGTGTGCTATAGGACATGAAAAGAACTGGGTGGTGGGACAGGTAGATATTTTGTTGGGGAGGTTTGTAAAAACAGGGTAGATTACAGAACTAACATTTCTAAGTGGGGCCAAATATACTGGGCCTTTAAAGAGGGGCCCAGTAGGGGTTTTGCAGCACCCACTCAGCCTGCAGGGATTCAGGAGTGAGCAGAGCTGGGACACGTTACCTCCTGCCCTCATGTGCCTTCATGCAAGGTCAGAGAAGGCAGCACCTCTGCCAGAAACATTTCCTGCCAGCAAGGCTGGGTGAGTGAGGCACACTGACCCAATCCTGGCTCTCCTTCCTGCACAGGAAAGATCCAGGCACTGGCTGGGAACTTGTGGTGCATGAAGACAAGCATCCACTATAGTGCCAAGGCACTTCATATGGCTGCAGAGTGAGGATGTGGCCTGATTGTTTACCTGAAACTTAAAAATGTTAGTGAGGGATAAATTATACTGGCAAATACCTTTGCTTTATAGTATGAATCATGATGAAAATACCTCAGACAGAGAAAGGTGTTATAAAAAATTGAATTTTAGATACCCCTAGAATGATCAGAAGTTTTTTAAATACATCTTGTGGTTCTGACTTTAAAGTTCAGGTCCTTGGGCCAACTAGAATTCCATCTCTCTGAGATTTCTGTCTCCCACTGCAGTGCACTCCTGCAAAGCTTGTAGGTTGATATGTATATACATTGCCTATACACAAATGACAGCTGACAAATGGGTAGCAATAGGTCTGCAAGAGAGATCAAGGACCAGCACTTAAGCACTGAACCTAAGGGGACGGAGAGAGAAAAAAGCAGAAAAGCTACCTGCTGTGCTGAGCACGGATGCTGCAGCTTTCATGGCAGAGCAGAACTTGCTTGAAGACTGTTTTTAGCAGGTTGTTCAGGAGCTAGGGATGATTTTTTTCACAGTTTTGGCTCTACTGATCCGGGCTGAAACACTTTGTGAGCTACCCTACTCAGACCATTCAATAGTTGTCAAATCTTCTTGTAAAAGAATAAAATAAAAAGGAGGTGTCTAAAACAAAAATATAAGTGGACAACAAAGACATAAAAGATATAATTTGGTGGGGTTTTTTTTTGGTTTTTTTTTTTTTGTTTGGTTTTTTTTT
>JANIJG010002552.1:0-19011 GCA_024611175.1 Megaceryle torquata
AGTTTATATGATAAAGCAATCTTTAGGCTTTTCATTAAAACAGCTGTTGCATGCTTTAATTGCATCCTTATTGATGACTTGCAATGGGCTCTAGTTAATTTTAATGTTTAGTTGTTTAGCTTGCTAGAAGTTCAGTTAGCTTGAATTTTCCATTCTCTTTGTTTCTGCAAGACACAGGATCATAAGAAAATACTGAAATATGGGTTTTTACTAACACTTGCAGTTAAGGGAAAAAAAAAATCTGAAAATGGACATAATTTTTTTTAAACTCCACTGAGGTTATATCTTTATTTTTTGTGTATATGTGTGCAAGCAGCTGTCATACATATATGAATACATAGGCATAAACCTGTTATAATGGACCTCTAAACACCACAGATTTATTTTTTTCCCCAATCTTTCAGCTTGTTTATTTACAAATGTGACAGAACTCTCCATGGAAGTTAAACTCTCATGGTGAAATTGAAAACTCTTTTGCATCTGCACTTAAGTACATGTGAAGATTACTCATTAATTGAGCCTTTGGGTGTATTTTCCTTGGTTTATCTTTTTTTTTTTTTCTTTATGGAAGTCCAGTTGTTAATATCTCAATTGTCCTCTTGGATATGCTCATTGTAGCCCAGCAGTTAAGTCTCAGCACTCTGGTAAGCAGTATGTGGTGGATGTATAGTCTTTGTACATTTGCTTGTTTTTCCTAGGTATCAAGAGCCTTATGGAAATCCTCCGTTTCCTCTTACTCCTTTTCCAATGAACAGTAATTTTCCTCATGAATACTCAGGCTTTCAAAAGAGGGTGAGTTTGTGTTAAAAGTTAAAAATCTGGGAGGTTTTTTATGAAGTTGAATGTATTCTGCGTTTCTGCAAACAACAGGGCTTATTTAATGTCCCAAAATGTGGTTTAGGCTGCTAATTCTGACTATTGGGACTATTTATTTTAGTACTTAAGGATACTATAATAACAAGGGATCTACCAAACCAAACTATTTTCATACTGCAGGAATGTCTTAAAGGTATATAGCTTAGGGAGCCTAAAAATGTCAGGTCTACAGATGGAGGTCTCTCTGGTACTGTTAGAAATCAAATCCCCTAGTGAAATTACAACCATGCAAGCAATAGCTTCTTCATATACAGCTAATTCAGTCAGGGAACCTCTTAGCTCTTCTATTCAGTTCAGAAATGCTCAGCAGAAGCTTGAGATGACCTAAAACTCCTCCAATAAATGACTGCACGAGTTAGGGCAAGAACAGTTTGAGGGTTCCTGTCCTGAAGCTTTTCATGCCCCTGAAGTTCTCACATTCATTATATACTTTGACAGCAGTGGCAAGAATCCATCTTCCACTCCCCCTCTAGCAGACGGGCACACCGAGCCATTCTTGTCCTAATGTCTTTTGTCTGAGATATTATACAAGACAATGGAACCCATCTCTTCAGATGGCAAATTGTGGGCCAAATCTTACTTACCAAACACATCATGGATCTTCTGAATCTGATGAGTATGCATCAGTAGGACTGAAGAAACCTGGCATTTAATGTGTGAGCTGTGGACAGTACTGCTGCCAGCCACTATGGGGAATGTCCAGTCCTTTGTAACTAAAGGGGTGAAGTCTGGATAGATTACTCTTGTTAGCTGCAACCTAAACAGGAAAACACAGAGGGTCTGCTACCTGTTGCACAGATGGAATGTTGGCCTGACTACCCTCTTACCAGGCTGTGCCCTCAGAAGAGCTGGTGCTTAATTTTCCTATCCCCTCCACTGTGGTTGGAAGGCTCAGGAGTGTATCATCTCCCCTGCTGTGCTCACCTCAGTAACAATGTAGTCCATAAACACTGAGATACCAAACTCACCAGACCAGCACACACACCCAACTTAATTGATATTTTTGCTTGCTAGAAGAGATGGTATTGCAGTTGTCTCCAGTGATAGTTTGTTGCAGCTTCAGCAGGAAGTGATCTAGTCAGGCATATGCCTTCATATGTTTACCTCACCATTATTTGGGTGAGCCAGGCAGGTTACTCACTTGGAGTCTGTCTGCACGTAAAATAGACATGCTCCCACTAATTTTTCTGGTTACCGCCAGTCAGTAGAAAGCTGCTATTTTCTGAACTTTGTAATTCTATTTCTGTATTTGGGCTGTGCATCTTGTATGAGAGGGACTCTTGGGATCCTTTAGGGACTATAGCAAGAAGCGGGACACTTACTGCACTTGTTCTAAGTGGCTTGATCTAGGGATTTGCTGTACTTTGTTGGAACACTTTGTTCCACAGTAACTTTAAAATTATTTCAGCCATGTTCAAAAAAGTTGCAGATGTGCATGTCTTTACATTAACAATAGGCATTGCAGTTACAAATGTTTATAACCTACGTAGAGGAAGAAATGCCATGAAAGATTGTCTACTTTTTCTAACTATACTAGTTGACACAATAAAATATATATGCTTTATTCTCAAACGTTGTGTTATTTTATAATTTATCAGTATTTTCACTGCAGCAGCTGTAATGCATGCAAAATTAAACTTTTCTGAACTTTCGCCTTACAGTGTTAACTCAAGTTTCTATTTCTCTAGATGAACCATTTTTTAGCACAGCAGTACACAGTACCGAGTCCAGTGGGTCAACAATTTCCTTACTATCAGATGACTCCACCACTACCTCCAAATTTATCCCTTTCTCCCTATCAGAATCAACCTGCAAATTTTCAGTCTGCACAGAGTTCTTTTGAATTTGCCTTGCCACATTCAAGTGACTGTGAAGTGCACCATGTGGATGAAAGCACCTCTAAGAGAAAGAGAGAACAGCAAAGTTGTGACAGTGACACTAGTATTGAGGATGACAAAATGAGACAAAGAGAGTGTGACCAAAAATACAAGAAGTGCAAAACCAGGTATAGGAAACGTTTAAGAAGATAAAGCTTTCCTAATAAAGGAAAAAATCTAGTTGGTTTCTCCCCCATCACAAGAGTTATGGAAGGCTATTGTTTCACTAACATAGAAACTTTATGAAAATAGTTAATTTCAGCTGCTCCTGAAGCATATGTTTCACATCCATTGCTTATGGAATACATTTTTTGTGAATGGTGTAAGAATTTTTTGGAGCCACTGACAAAGTAAGCAGGCTGGAAATTAAGTGTAACATCAGAAATGGTGCCCATCGCTGAACTATTAACTCTTGCAGCTTTTTATCTTTTCTGATTTACCTCTGTTGTTACTTTCAGTTACAATCACCTTGTATGGTTATTTGAACTGGGTTTTTTTGGTTTTTTTTGTTTTTTTTTTCCCCAGTAGTAAATCTGGGGTAAAATACAGACATTTGCACTAACTGCAAGACTTACGTATGTATCAATACTCAAGTGTATGTACATTATGGCTGCAGTTACATACTGACTAGAACTACATGCATATATATATGCACCTCTCTAGTGTTTTGTTTACTTATTTGAGAATCTAAATGTTCATTGTAACAAGAGGATGAAAAAATTAATGAGTATACCATCTAATCAATAGCAAGTATGAGTCAGTGGAGTTAGTACTACTTCTTGAAAAAAGAAAAAGGTTTTCTCTTGTTTAGCAGAGGAAGAATGAACTATCTCATTGTGTTGAGTCTGAGTAGCTAAATGAACTATTTTCTGTCTTTTACAACTGCCACCAATAACCTGTAGACAGATATAGAGGTATTGTCTTATAAAATACCAAGTACAGGTGAAACACTTGTAAAATTCTATTATATGAGAAAGCAAAGCACTTAATTTTCATCTATTTAATATTGTTAAAGTTAAGTCTTCTATTCAGACTAGATGTATGCTTTGAATTGAAACTGACAGTAGAAAAGGATTCTTGTTTTGTTAAACTTGTTTTCTTGGTTATAATGTTGAGTTTCTTGAAAGGAATACTTTTCATCCTTACATGGGTATTGAGAAAGAATATCCATGTTTACTGTTTTAAAGGTGACGTGTTTTACAAACCAAAGTGAGTTTCAGAAATAGAAGAACCTTTAGCTTGCAACAATTTCTCTTTTGTCTGATAAATCACAGCTAATAAAACCACTTTTTTAACCGAAGAGACATTCCTGTAATACCACGGTATGGCACCCTTGAAATTCAGTCATTAGTGACTGAATCAGTCTTCTTCAGAAAGAACTTGCACAGTAAAGATTTGTGCCTTAAATAAGATTTATACCTTATGTTTTAAGAAACTTGCTAAGTCTGCCCGATCCTTTCCCTCTATCCTTCCACACAAACACTTGCTGCTTTGTCTTTTTGTTTTGGGACTTCCCCCCCCCCAGTAATTTTAGGACTAAACTATGTGGGTTTAATCTAACTTTTGTTGGAAGATACTGCTGACATGATACCAGTAAGTCACTGATCACAAAAGTTTCCACAATAATGG
Source organism: Megaceryle torquata (assembly GCA_024611175.1). Classification (NCBI taxonomy): domain Eukaryota; kingdom Metazoa; phylum Chordata; class Aves; order Coraciiformes; family Cerylidae; genus Megaceryle; species Megaceryle torquata. The sequence continues at coordinate 4,383 of JANIJG010002552.1, forward strand.
GAAAAATTAACAAGTATAATACACTGGATTAATTTAAACTTGTTTCCTGTGTTAAATTTAAATGTAATCAAGTAGATGAAGAATATCTTGTCAGAAATGAAGTTCATCAGACAAAAGAGAAAACAGATTGATGCCCAAACCAGAGTTCACCTACAGAAAAAGAAGCTTAGACAGGTCTATGCTAATGTGTCCTTACAAGACTTCCCCAATGGATAGGTAAAATAATCTGTTCTATGCAATTTTACTCTACAAAAGGAATGTCAAGGATCACATTGCATATGGATGATAAAATATCAATATGGTTCTTCTAAAGAAATACTTCTTACCGTCTTTTTTTCCCCCACTCTTTTTTTTTTTTTTCCCGAAGGAAGTATGGATTTTAACACCACTGGATATCCACTTACCTAAAACTCATCAGTGAGTTAAAAGAACAAAAGCTGGACATGTGGGAATGTGCTAAAAGTTTTCTAGTCATAACTAAATTTCTTTTTGTACGTCTGTTAACTTAAGATATCACTTTAGTCAGATCCACGGTGATGTTTTAACTGTGTTGCCACCATGTATTCCATTTATTTATGAAATCAAATACTGGAAACAAACAAAAAAACCCAACACCTAGATTTGACCTTGACCAAATATTTCTTCAACACCCTGTCTCGGTTACTTTTAAGAGTTCTTATGAAATGAATGTTTCTTGTTACTTCTGATTCTAGATTACTGTTCTTTTGTTCAGGTCTTTCACTTTGCATGCTACCAGCTGGCCACAAGACCTTGCTTTTCCTACTGTCACATCGGTCTTGCATTTAGACTTGTTTACTCTGTATTTTATTATATGAAATGCAGCAGCACATAGTTATTTCTATTATAATCTCTGAAACTTTGGACAAGTAAGTATTGCTGCAGTCAGTGACACATTCTTATTTCAGGTGACAATGTGCCAGGTCAACAGAAGTCAAAGGGGAGCTGCTGTATCAACTATAGAATTAATTAAATAAATATTTATTAACTTTTGGAAAAACTATGTTCAGTTTAAAAATACAGCAATGGAAGTTGCTATTATAGCTTCCTTCCTATATACCATTACATTTAAATACTAGTCAGCAAGCTGAAGCCTCCAAAGAGCAAAACTTAAAAGTACTGAGAAGTAACAAAGGTCAAATCTTGCATATCTGACAGGCAATCTGCCAGAGCTCCCAGTGCTGCAGCAGTCTGGTTCCTTTCAGCTGCCAGTCCCAGGTGTGGTAGTTCTGTCGACAGTAAGCACGTGCTTTCTAAGGTCTATCCAAAAGCTTTCATTTGGATTGGCTGAGCATCAAGGGCACTGCAGTGCAGAGACTGAAGCAGGAGACACAGCTGGTGTCATGATGCAGCTTCTCTGCAGGCCCACCATGTTGTCATTGCTTGACATTTTCTGATATGCTAATAAACTACCGGTAGCACACATCCAACAGAGCTAGCAAGAAAAGAAGGGGGGGGTTATGTTTTTGGTCACAAGATAGGATGCACACAGCACCACACACCCTTACCTCTGACACACATATGCCACCATGTGCCTTTCCCACTCTGGCCCTCTCAGTTTACTTGAATACTGCTCACTATTACAACAGAGGTCGGGCCTGACATTGAATAACATCAACGAGGCAAAAATCACGGGCAGACCGTGCCCTCAGCGGCTTCAGGTCGCGTTTTAGGGCACAAAGCGTATTTCAGCACGAGCTCTGCAGGATACTGCACCGTTCGTCCCGAGAGCTACTAGGGCAGTCCTCTGGGGCCTGGTGGGGCTGGGGAGCTGGACGGGCCTCACCGGATCCCAGCTGCGGGGAAGGCTGAGGCAGCACCGCCCTCCCCGGACCTCGCCCCAGCACCTCCGACGGCCGTTTCCTGCCACCAGCCTCTTCCCCGGGCCCGCGGGGCGCCCCTTAACGGTCTCCGCTGGCTACTACTGGAGCGCCCGCCTCGGGAGGGAGCCATGGCCGGCTCCCGCGGGAAGCAGGGCAGCTCCTACGAGCACCTGAGTCCCACCGACAAGAAGGCGACACAGCGAGGGGGCCGAGCGGGGAGGAGGTGCTATAGACGGCACGGAGGGCGGATTGCGCCCCGCCAGGGCCTGCCTGCTTCCCCGGGAGGGACCCCGAGCAGGGTGGTCACCACCCAGCTCAGTCTGCGTCCATCATTTGCTGCTATGGGCAACTGATAGGCCTTGAGGTGTACCCTTTCAGGTTCTAAGGAGGGATTAAGCTTTAGGCGAGGATTGTTATAATTATATCCTTGAGGAAATAAGAAATTTGCTGCAGACAGGAATAAGAGCAGGATTTCGGCAGGGAGTGTTCATGACCAAGATTTCTACTGTGTGTTTCAATAGTAAAGAACAGTGGTTCAAACAAACAGTGCCGTATAGATGTAAATTCTCATGGACCATGGCAAACATTTCCATCTGATAATGCAGGGCAGGTAGGTGCGCAAGGAGATGTGTTTGTTAGAGAAGGAGGGTATACGTATTTGTTATGTATTTGTTTCTTGGATTGTCATTTAATCATTTGGCTTTTCACAGAAAGTACCAGAAAAAAATGTGGAAAATATACAGGATGTCAGAGCACCTGCAGAATGCGGTTTTGATAAGTGAGTTTTTCACACCACCTACCGAAAAGAACTGTAACTGCAACCTTGGTTAGAAATTATTATAAGACGGTTATTACTGAGGGCCAGAATTTACTTCCTAGGTGTGCTGAAGTCATTCTTGGATGTGGATACACATTCCTCAAGAAGTATGGGAGAGGTCGTATTTGCTTGCTCAACTTATCTCCAACGATTTATTAAATTGGCAGCAGTGCACAAACCTCATATTCTTCTCATTTGTGTGTATAGTACACATTAGTAGTACTTAATCTCTTAGGGTCTGAAAGGAGTTTGCTGTTCTTTAGGTATTAGCAGTCGGTAACTTCCCATAGCTAGGTTTATCAAATGAGGGCGGAGGGAACCCACAAGATTTTAACTGTCAAATGTTTAAGGAATGTTTAAGAAATGTTTAAGGTTTCCTTTATACTCTGAGTAACGATACAACAATTTGCTAGATCTCCAGGAGCAAATATTCAGTGGCATATTTAAGGTATTTTCCAAGTAGACAATTTCATGTTTGTTTTCCTCCCTTTTTTGTGGCAGGCTGCATGTTACTATTGTAGATCACCTGCTCATAAACACCAATAAAGTCCTTCCACTTCTTGTCAAATTTTCCACTCAAAAACAGGAACTGAAAGCTCAACTTTATCAAGTCATGCAGCTTCCCGTCACTTTATATTTTCGATGTTATTCAAACAATTTCATGTATTATGTCTTGTGACCATTACTTTTTTTTTAACATTCTTCTTTTTTTCTTCTTTAAAAAGCATTTGACTCAGACACGTACACTTCAACAATCGAAAAGTGAGAAAAAATATTTTATGAGTATTAGAACTGTTTCTTTCTTGCTTTATTCAGTATTATTTATTTTAAGGAAAAACTGAAAATAGCATTTGCTGTTAGTAAGCTGCGAAAAAACAATCAGATTTTTTCAAGGATTCAGAGCATTTGGTTAAACTCTGGCCTTATTGAAGTTAGGAGTTTCAGAGTAGTATTCTACCAATTCTTACATTCTACACCATAAATAAAAAGTTTACATTTTTCTAGAAAGTTATGCAGTGTACTGAGTATAGTGCTTCTATATGATATTTATGTGTTCATTATGTCACGGTGTTCATTATGTCACGGTGTTCACCCAAGTGTTCAATCTAGGCTGTCCTTTGTATTTTTTAACCAAATCCACAAAGTTTAACAAAAGAAAAGAGGAAAAAAAAAGTATTTCAGTTCTGTTCAGTGAGAGCTTATTTAGCTATGAAATAACTGGATGCAATAAAACTAATATTGTGAACATTAGATACCTTCCCTCTTTCCAATTGCAAGCAAACCAAGTAAATTATGGCTAATACATACTTGCCTTAAGTGCTTGCAATCTAAATGAGGAAGTCTCAAATTAATTGTTACATAATAGCCCCTTAATGCTATATTATGTTTCTTTAGAATTCAGGCAATCTGGAGATTATGGTATGGAGGGCATTTACTTATCCTCTGGCATCAATGAGTTTTAGCATTGAGATGAGTTATGCAGAATCTTTAAACAGCAGTCCCCATTCAAATACTGATTGGTCTGCTTTCCTCTCTGTCTCAAAAGCTGGTGCCCTTAGTGAAAAGCTGTGTTATTTTTGCCTTAATTTATCAGCCATAAGGCAAATTCACTTTGTATTAATGATACAGCTTCAGTAGCTTCTTGGGTGGCCCTTGGGGATATGTACGGTGCACCCCCATCAGAATTTTACAACCTCCAAAGAAATGCTTCTGAGTGTTATTTTCTGTCCTGTGCCAAGCATAGAGCCCCAAGCCCAGCGCTGGCAGTGACTTGAACAGGAATGATACACTGGAAGTGCACACTAGAGAAGATAGATACTGCACTTGCATTGTGGCCCTCAGAGAGGGAAATACCCATCAGCGTGAAAGCACTAGAGCTGCCACAGGCAGGACACAAACTCCAGTGGCTATACGTGTCTCTAGTTGATTCCTAGATGTTTGGGACTTCCTCTAAATTAGAGAACATTGTCAACATTAATCCTTTTGCATTTTCTTCACTTTGGAAATGGTATGGCATGGTTTGTTTTGAGTTGTCAGAAATCTGACATGCTCACCAAAAATTCCAAATCATCTGGTTTTCTTTCAGAGTTCCTTTAGGTTCAGCGTGTTCCTCAGCCCTATTTTGCCATTTTTAAGACCAGATTTAGGGGTTTTTTTGTCACTTAAGTGAATAAAAGCATTTGTTAAAACAGAATTTTAATAGAAGATCTGCTTTAAGTTCCATTGTACTTGTGCTGAAAACCAGTAGTTTACTGTTTTTACCTTTAGAGATGAATTGCAATATAGTGAGTCCCCATCCCTGGAGGTATTTGGAAGACATGTAGACATGGCACTTGAGGTACACTGTTTAGTGTTAGGTTAACAATTGGACTAGATTATCTTAAGAGTCTTCCCTCACCTAAATGTTTCTATGATAATGGAGTCCTCTGATACAAAAGGTATTTAATTACAGATCACAATAGTAAGTGGGCAATGATGCTACCCATTTGTTTATTATGTAGTAGTATATTTTCCTATAAAGAAATATGGGATCAGAATTGTAGATTGATTCTGAGGTACAGAGGTTCCTCAGAATTTGCTGTTTAGATCTGACAAGCTGCTTGGGCTTTTCTTACTTCAGGTGAATTTCAATGCGTTTAAGGTGACTGTAGGTATGTTCCACTATTTATCTGTAGCTTTTATAGGGTTACATATTTTATTTTGATTATAGATTTTGCATATATTTGCTGAATTACATCATAAGCTTTTTGAGATAGTAGTTCTGCTTGTACTGTCTGCTGTATTTTGTGCTGACTAAATTAATTATTTTCTTTCAGACAGATATCTATAGGCTATAAGAAGCCATTGGAAAGGGATGACCTGTTTGAACAGAATGAAAGTGATTCACAATGTCTGTCCTAAATTTGAAAAGAAATGGAGAAAAGAAATGCAGAAGTCCAGCACAGGATTAATGGTAGCTGTAATTCTGTCAATAGACAATATTGTTTTCTAAATTTAAAAAGTGTAGAAGCTGGAGAAGATTTCTAAACTCTTGTTCTTTATTGAACAGCCTATATTTTGTAGATCACAAAGGCCATTTGTGATCAGTGATATCTAGTGTGACTATAGGATTTTTCTAAATGGTTTAAGTTCAAACTTACCTCTTAAAAGGATAACTAGTCACATTTGAATACTTCAAGTGATACTAAATCTACTGTGACTGATATGGGATCTAACTGTAACTTTTGCTTTGGTGATTAGTTAACATCTTTGTCAAAACTGTCCAGCTGATTTCTCTCAGAACTTGTCTGTTTCCCTGTGTCTTACCTTTGCATCAGTATTTCAGGTATGTAGTCTATTATTGGCTTACTTATAAGTAGACATTCTAACTTACAGAACACACAAAACAGGTTTCAGTGTTCTTTAATTTTCACAGTACTGAGTTTTACAGCTATTTTGGGGTTTTTGCTTGAGTTATCTGCGATTTTCATGTAAATCCTTGACAATTTCAGGCACAGATATTATTTTGTTATTGTAGTTAAAATGCAGTAGAAGCTCTGTAATGTTAGGGAGCTCACAGGAGAGAGGACCTAACCTCTAATTCCAGTAAAAGCATAGCTTTTGTTTTTTAATGACTTTCTGAGAAGTACACTCCTGCAGAGTCTGACCTCGCTGCAAGTCTTCAGTATTTCTATCTATTTATAGATTTGCCCTTTCTTTTACTAATGGTATACACACCAAAACCCTTTCTACCAAAGCATTCAAAAGTGTTTTTCCATAAGGACAATTTTTAATTCAGATACAGTTTTTATTATTCAAATAGTCTGTAAAAAATATCCTGTCCTTCATCACTGAAAATAATAGTTACTTGACAACTGAAAATATTCTGAAAACATAGAAGAGTTATTCAGTCTTAAATATAAAGTTCCTATAAGACTTCTATAAATGCTAATATATCTATATTGAAGCTTACTTCTGGTTTTCTGGTATGTTTATTTTCTTGACCTGTGATAATCATTTGGAGATTAAATTATTATCTATTTATATTTGTGGATGATTGTAACAACTCTAGAAATTATTTTCTTTTTTTTCTGAGGGACTAATAGCCAGGCTAAATAAAACCATTTCTTATCCTAAAGCTTTTCTTTTAACTGTAGGAAATGCACTTTTTCAGATTATATGTACAGTGGTAGCTTTAGATGGACACTCTAATACTAACGTATTTTATATTTGTAAATGTGCGTGGAAATATTTTTTTTCCTTTTAATTCTGTAAATATTTTTTTAATTTTGCAGGCTTCTTTCATCAAAAGACTGCTGTTTAAGAAAACAAGTTTTCATAAACAGTCATTGGTTTTGCCATTATGGGAAACATTTAAATCTTTATTGATTAAAGTTGCACTTCTGAAAGTTACAGCTGACATTCTGTCTTTCATAAGTCCACAAATAATAAAGTAAGTTTTTTACGTATTTCACTTTATGTTAAAAGAGTAACAGTAGTAATAAAACTGAATGGTTACCAATGTCATAACCAAACTAAGCAACAATTGAGATGTGTCAAGATTTTTTTTTTGATTATCTGATTTGATTATCTGAAAAGGATCTAACGATGAATAGCTCAAAGAGATCAGGAATTTCTTAAACAAAGGACTGAGACAAAGCCAGCAGAAGTGCAATTCCACAGTATTGTATTTCATATATTTAAATATAAAATGAAATTGTTACAAAAATTCAAGGACCAAGATATCTAACTTGTCTTCTTTTTTGTCAATATTTTGCCATCTCTATTTAAAAAACACACTTATTTATATATATATTATATATATTATATAATAATATCTACAGCTACAGCATTCAAAGTAAGACTGCAGTGACTGTTGTTATCATGTTGTTGGTGCCATGAGGTGGATAAAAGTGTTTTTTAGAAACTGTGCTTACTACAGTGATGTTCAGAACTTAAAAATACCTGTGTGTTTATAAAGAGCTAATGAACAGAATTATTGTTAGCCTTCAAACTGTACTCTGAATCAATGTAATCCTGAACAAAATTCTTAACCATAAAATCTGAAGACATCACAGTTGCTGGCTATTTAAGATAACCTTTTACTACTACAAAAATAAGAATTTTCCTCTAGACTTTTTTCTCTCTCATTTCAATGATTGGTAGTTGCAACCTTTCTAAATACAAATATCTGATTTTTTTTTTTTCTTTTGTGCCATTCTTTATTTGTATTTCATTGTCAGTGAAATCAACAATAGTACATTCATGTCTATAACAGTATTTGAGAACTGTTTCTAAGCTAACAAATTGGAAAACATAGATAAGACCTGACTTTTGTAACATATTTCTTTGTGACCTTCCACCATATCTGGATCCAAAATGGACATAATTAAAAAAGCTTCCAGTATGTCAGTTTATTGGGCTTTTTATTGTTGACTTAATGCACTGAATTTAAAATTTATTTTCCTTCATTTTCAGAGCAATGATACTGGTCAGTGAAAATCTTCCTAGTTTGTATGGAAATGGATATGGATAAGCTATTGCCCTGTTTTTTGTAGTTTTCTCTCAAACTTTTCTCCATCAGTTATGCCAGCATAACAATGTGCTTACTGCAGTCAAAATCAAGACTGCAGTTGTCAGCCTGATATACAAAAAGGTAACCTTTCAAAAGGTAATATTTCAAAGCAAAAGCTGAAATAAATGCAGTGCTAAAAGACAATATGCTTACTAGCATGATCAAAGCCCAGGATGTTATACACTGGTGACAGGCTAACATATTGACTTTATATTTTGGTGATTATTTATTCATAATAATTTGAAATTTCAGTAGCATTTCTATTATAAGTCTCTAATCTTGAAATTACATAATTTTGTCAGCCGCCTGTACAGACATAATATAGGAGGTACATGTAGAAACTGAACTATTCCTATTTTCATTATGGATTAATTTCCCAAATTTACTGAATGAACTGGGAAAACTTCTTAGGTTGAATATCTGGGAAAAAGTAAGGGTATACATGATCACTCTTTTTACTATATAATAGTAGTGAACATGAGAAGCTGAAGTTTGCCACATTGTCTCCTTTGGAGGTTGAAAATTCCCCCGAGTGAAACTGATTTTCTGTTGAGTGGAATACCCAGAAGGTTCACTGTTTTTCAGGTGTTTAAAAGATGGCTAACTGGTATAGAAATCTATCTATAGCTTATCCCACCTTTAATAAGATATGCTGAGGTGGCAGCATTATTAGTTACAAGAAATGCAGTTGCTAATAATGCAGAAGTAAAAGTGGTTTCGTAACCTGCAAAACATAAAAATTATTACTATAGTGTTATTATGTAGCATATGAGATGAAACTCTTCTCAGTGCTCCACTTTTGTTACTGTTTTATGAACAGGGCATATTGGTATTTTTACTGTAGTATCTAACAATGAAGCACGAGTTAAGGAAGCCAAAAAATAATACAAATCTGAAATAAATAACTCTGTTAATTTAAAATACAGTCTTTTTTCCTCAAGAGAGTCAAACCAATCTTTTGACATAGACTTCTCAGGTATTTTCTGAACCAGAACACAAAATTTCACTTGTAAGTTGTAAATCAGTTAAATAAAGGGATTAATTCTCTCAAGTCTCATATCAAGGTGTGTCAATACATCAGATCATGAACAGGGGAATAGAGGCTCCAGCTGGGATGGGCATGCCTTCTGGCAAGTTTTCACAGCTACAGGGTGGAGATACAGCTTTTTCCTCTCTCTGAGTAGAGTTGCTTAGTAAATGTTGGGTCAGGCTGTGCTTTGCATATGGTGTGGATGGTGGCATGAGCTGCTACAGCACTGGCTTGTTACATGCAGGAGCTGCAGGTGACACAGTGGAAAAATATAAGGCACTAACAGAGAGAGATTGAGAGGGTGTCTGGGTGTCTGTCCCTAGACACCAGGGACTTGTGGTATCTGCCTATCACACTGAGATTATATGTGTTCTTGCTGCAAAGCCTGCTGTTCTGCACTGGCGGATTCTACACTAGGCCAAAACTGAGGCTTTCTGAGCCCTCTTTGCACCATGTTGTCCTGTTTATTTACTAAAAAGCACTCTGTTTCACTGAGTTCATCTTTGCTCTAATTATTGCCCTCTTAGCTTCTCCTGGCCAGCTAAACCCATCAAAATTGTTGATTATTGTGACCTCTGTATTTTCTGGTTGCAGGCCCTAACTTTAGCAAATTCCTCACGACAAAACTACACAGCCGGGGAAATTGTTAAATTGATGTCAGCAGATGCTTAGCAACTCATGGAGCTAACTGTAAACATCAACCTGTTGTGGTCAACACCTTCTGAGATCATCATGGCTATCATCCATCATGGCTGTCATCTTTCTCTGGAAAGAACTTGGCCCTTCAGTCCTAGCAGGTGTTGCATTGCTTCTTTTGGTTATACCTATAAATGCGCTCATTGCAGCGAAAGTAAAAAGAGTGAAGGTGAGATACTTAAATAAGCATAATATGGAGAGGTTAAGTTACCATAATACAGGAATAAAGTGGGGGGAAGGATACATGTATGAGAATATTACTGGTACATCTAAATTAAACCCCAAACAAATAAACAGTGCCAAGCCACAGCTGTTTTTCATTCAGGAAGGAAGCATAACTGCAGTAAGAAAGCCATATGTTTGATAGCTTAACTAATATTCAGGTTGGATTTTCATTGTACTGAAACAGTACTTTTGTATTAGTAAAAATTACTATATGACTCAATTTAGGAAACAGCTACATTTTTGCATATTACATGAGTTAATTCTATTAAATAAGGGATCTTGAAGGATTATGTCCCTCTGATTTTATTATTCAGGCTAAGCTGCTCACTGAAATTTAGCACATTGTCCTGAGATTGTGGGAATTCCCACAGAGGTATTCCATGTGTTCTGACTTCTTTTCTGCTTCTCTGATGCTACAGTTCTCTTGACAGTGTATTGCCTGTTACTATGACAATTTTTGTGAGCTCCACTGAACAAAAAAATAATACAACCCTAAGGTTCACATTGCTATCAAGGCAATTATTTGTCTCTGTTTTATTCTGCCTTTGATGATGCTACATACAGTGAAGATTCTGGGTCTCCGTTCATTCTTTTGTAAGCCTGTGACAGTTTAGAGACACTGAACATTAAAAAACAAAAAACAAAAAACCCTCTCCCCTCTTCTGAAGGTGAGGTGCAGCAGGTAGATAGATAGACACTTAGATCCCTACTGTGATATGAGAACCAGAGAAAAAAATGCAAAGGACAATAAAGTAATTCTGTCTACAAGTTTGCAGCTCCTTGTCATATATGAATAAGACTCAAAACATTCAAGAGGCTGTTAATTTTAGATGTGTGAGATGCAGAAGAACCTGAGTATAGCACAGGAGTGAAAAGAATTTCTTTCTTTGATTAGTTCTTTCAAAAACAACATATTAATCAGTAACAGAGGAAACTTTCTCCCTAACTCCTGCATATATACATATATATGTACAGTGTTTTATGTACGTAGTCATGTATGTGTGTATATACTGTTACACTAGCTTTGTATTCAGTCTGTATTTGCCTGCTTAGTGTTTTTGAATATTAAAACCATATTATCATTCCTGAACACCTTGGGAACTGAAAGCCTGTTAAGATTTTAATTCAATGTAAGAAAAATAAAAAGGACAAAAATTGAAATGCAGTTCTAAATATAATTTAGGGGGAAAATGTTATTTTAATGTATTTAATCCTTTATCATATCTAATGTTTTTTTTTTTTTACTACATATATATCTGAAAATTGTATAACTGTACTGCTAGTGTGTCTTTCAGCAGGGTAAAAATAGCATAAAAGCTATTGACTGCCTACAGTGTATGGCATTCTTTACTTCCCTTTTTTTATTTGTTTTTTTGGCATTGAAAAATTAAAACATGTCTGTCTTTTAACCAGAAAATCCAAATGTGATATTAGGATCAACGAGTCAAGCCACTAAGTGAAATGTTATGTGGAATAAAGGTAATACCACAAATAATAAGAGTTTGGGATTTTTTGTTAGACTGTAAAAAAAAGTAAGTTATTAAAAAAAAAAAAGGTGTTATGAGTAATATTACAGCTGACAATGAAAGAGAAATGTTTTAATATAATGTGCTTGAAGTGGTTTTGGAAAATATTTACTGGTTTAGTTTGATTTGAAAAACTTACTATCACATATATTAATAGACATCTGAAAACATTTAGCAGAGGGAAATTTTAGCACAAAGGAAAAACACTTTTAAAAGTTCTCACATTTTTGTTACTTACCCTGTTTTGAGATAAACCAGGTCATCATTTATGATAATTAAGAGACAAGTTGAAATCTGAAGAGTTAAAAGTGACCCTAAGAACAACCTAATTTAGAGTATCTTAGGTCTTGCTTTCATTTGTAAAACATTTACATTTTTGTAGTTTGGCATTGCTGAATATTTGAAAATGACAGTTGCAGCTTAAGCTCACTTTCTGAGTCATGTTCACTGCTTTTGTCTTTTATGAAAATATATTTGTTTGTCCAGTTCCTCAAGCTTTATGCATGGGAACCTGCATATCAAAGGAATGTCATGAACATTAGAGAACGTGAAGGGGATGTTTTGAAGCCATATGGGTATCTGATGACTTACTCCATGCTAACATTGACATGCATTTCTTTTATGGTTAGTTTTATAAAAGTATTAATTCATGCAGGGCTGTTTTTCATGTTACCTATTGCTTTAGTAGCAGAACAGCTCAAAAATATTGTCTCTTGGTATATCAAAACATTACATTTATCAACAAAATGTATTTGAATGCTCAGGTTCTAATATTATGTATATGACTGGAGAAGAATGAGAGAGATTATGAATTGACCAAGTTTTTAAAGACCTTTGTTAGAAAGTCTAAACCAAATCCAAAGATCCTCAATCTCATTTCACTGTTTTAATCATACTGTTTCTGTTGCATAGAAATCAACTACCTTCTTATACTCCTTTTTTAAGCTTTAAGGGAATTAACTTTCAATCTGTAATTTTTAGCTATCCCTCCTCAAACACTAAACCTCTAAATACACGAAAAAGAAGGAAAAAACCAAACCAAACCAAACAAACAAAACCAACCAACCAAACAAACAAACAACAAACTAAATACCCTTATGTCACTGGAATTCTATCAGGAATTCATTCAGATTTTTGGATTTTTACACGTCTCTTGAGTGTTTATAGGTAACAATCACGGGGAAGGCCAACAAGATGGATATCACAGTGAGAGTCTGTTACAGACCACACAGTCGGTAAGAAGAGATTCTATAAGCATCTGGGAGAAGTCTCACTATTATTAGCCCTTGTTCTCTTGGGGTACTTCAACATGCAAAATGTCTGCTGGGAATACAATACAGCAGAGAAGAAACAGTCCAGGAGGTTCCTGGAGTATGTAGAAGATAACTTCCTGACGCAGCTGGTGAGAATGCCAATTAGAGAAAGCTCCCTGCTAGACCTGTTGTTTGTGAACAGAGAAGGACTTGTGGGTGATGTGATGGTTGGAGGCTGTCTTGGGCATAGCGATCATGAAATTACAGAGTTTTTGATTCTTGGAGAAGAAGGCTGTACCTCGAATACTGCATTCAGTTTTGGGTCTTCACTAAAAGAAGGACACTGAGGTGCTGGAGCATGTCAAAAGAAGGGCAACGAAGTTGGCGAGGGGTCTAGAGAACAAGTCATATGAGGAGTAGCTAAGAGAAGTGGGGTTGTTTAGTGTGGAGAGGAGATTCAGTGGAGCTGAATGGCTCTCTACAACTACCTGAAAGGAGGTTGTAGTGAGGTGCGTGTCAGTTTGTTCTCCCATGTAGCAAGCAACAGAACAAGAGGAAATGGCATAAAGTTATACCAGGGGAGGTTTAGAATGAACATCTGGAAAAATTTCTTCACCAAAGGGTTGTAAAGCACTGGAACATGCTGCCCAGAGAAGTGGTGGAGTCACCATCCATGGAGGTATTTAAGAGATGTAGATGTGGCACACAAGGACATGGTTTAGTGGTGGAGTTGGCAGTGTTAGGTTTATAGTTGGATTCAATGGTCTTAAAGGTATTTTCTAACCCAAATAACTTTATTGATCAAACCGGAACCTTCAGTAGGGTTAAATAACCACTACTAACTTCAGTTACACACTGACATCTTCTAGTGCTTCAATATGTAACAGGTGAAGAGAAATATTCCTTAGGAATATTGAGAAGGAGGATTAAGGCTGTCCTTCAGTCTGTAACCTTAATAATAAATGAAATATTTGAAGCAGTGAGCAAGAAAAATTCAAAGTTTAAAATAAATGCAGTGAAATAATCAACTTAATTATTTAGGACTTTCTCATGAGTCCTTCTACTTTACAATTAATTTAGTTTAGGACTCCTAAACTCAATAAAAGGCAGAAGAGACCCTGTAGGACAGGTTGTTAAATTTTGGCTTTTCTGGGTAATTCTGAAGACTTAAGTATTTGTAGTGTAAGAGCCAAGCTTATTCTCTGATGGCTACTGCCTAAATTTTAAAAAAAGGGCAAATGGTCAATATAAAAATGCCTGCAGTAACTATTTCTATTTTATGTCAAATATCATACCAATAACAAGATGAAAGAAAGGAATGAATTTCCTGAACCATCCTGTTTGAGTTTTTTCAAAATGAAGAAATCAATTCCTGAGATGGGAAAGTTATTTCCTATAGTTTCATGTGTATCTGCTTTGTCAAACACAGCAGACATGTTTTTTGCTCAGAGAAATGATAGTATTCCTGCACACAGTATTGCAGCTATGCAGTAATTTCCATGTGAGGCAGTTACAGAGTCCCCTGTTTATATGTGAGCAGAAATGGGATCTTACAATTTTCAAATACAAACAAAAATAGCATCTGTGTATATAGTTTATTTATAACGTGACTTTTTTTTTTTTTTTTTTTTTTTTTTTTTTTTTTTTTTTTTTTTTTTTTTTTTTTTTTTTTTGTTTTTTTTTTTTT
>JANIJG010002553.1:0-65946 GCA_024611175.1 Megaceryle torquata
AAGAACACACACTGCTTATCTGTCCCTGACTCAGCTCCCCACTGGGGTCCTACCCAACCTACTCAAGCTCCCACCTGAACATGGCAGTCAGGGACTGCTGTATAAAATGGCCTCTCTGGAAGTAGTCCTTGTCTTGCTTACCCCAGACTCTGTATGCAGTTGACAATATATATTTGGGGCAGCACATTAAGAAGGTTGATTCTAGCTTCTGTAGTTAGATGTGTATAGCAAACAGCAGGATACAGACTGGTCTTGGATACACTATAAATAGTATCAGAAATACCATTGCTGGGAAAGAATCAAAAAGTTCCTTCTCATGATTCAGTTGTTCACATTGGAGTTACGGATGAAAACCAAGTTCTCTTCCAGTCCCAAGCATAATTCCACTAAAAAACATGTTTCACATCAACAAACACTAATAGAAAATGTTCCCCACTGCTCACATGAAACCGTTATGCTGATGAAACATGTTTCCTGCCAATAACAACAAGTTACCTGTGGTTAAAACAGCAGCTAATCAGCTTTAGTCACCATTATCATGAAATGAACACAATGCTAAGACTGCAAAATGCTGGATCAAAAGAGCAATGGTGGTGAGTTTGCTATGCCAAGTGAGAGGTCCTTATCACATTCTCTAAGCACTGCATAAGCACAAGTCTTTGAAGACTGCTTTGTTTCACTAAGATATCACTGGTAGAAGATTCTCATTCACAGTGTCAGCCTGGAAGAGGTATCTATGGCTTTCACATTGGTGACCAGCAGCCTCCCCCATGACAACTGTCTACTTGAAACCCAAGCCAAATGTATTTCACTCCCCAAAACTGAAAAAGTAAATTAACGTCCAGTTCAGATTCTTAGTTCAACATTCTGGTCCAAGCAAGATGAATACAAGTTTCATGTACCTCAGGTGGCATTTTGTCAGGAAAGATGACCAAATCATCTCCAAATAATCACTAAAACTGACAGTAGGAGTCCTTTGTAAAATCTAACTCCAGTGTCCCAAGTTCCTTGCTATGGCCATTCATGTCACAAGTGTAATTAGCAGCACTGGACATCAGTCATGCCAATGGCAATATATTTAATATTAAATTAAAAATAGAGACACCTACAGTCATCCCTTCAACTGCTCCAACCACAACTCCTACCATGCTCTCCAGATGCTAATTCCACGTTCTGGCTCACACCCTCTGCCCAGAATAAAGCACATACAACCCTCGCAGAGGCACAGGGATATAGCCAACAGCACATTTTGTTTATAGAAAGGCTCTACACACACTCTGATATAAAAGCAGAGGGATCTTCTGGCCCTCACAGAAAAGTATCAGGCTCTTTCTACTGTAAAGGTCTATATGTACCAGACCATTTGTTATCAGCTGGTATAAATCAGCATCACTCACCTTGAATACAAAGAAATTATGTTATTTATTCACCACTCAGGGGCTGAGAGGACTTATTTTTGGAAAACTGATTTTTCAGTTTTCTGTAGCCAAATCACTGAATACACAGATTATCCACACCAAAGTCACTCAGACAGCTCGGGTTAAATAGGGTCATATCTCAGGCGCAAGGCTCTCCCTCGGCCACGGAAACACAGCACTCTGGTGTCAGTAGACTCAAATGTCTTATTCCTAATTTTGAAGCAAGGAAAAAATGTTTGGTCTGTAGTAAAGGCCAGCATTTTAGGAACAGGATTAAAGATATGTGCACAGAGAGCTGGATATTTGCTGAATTCAGAAAGATAAGGGTAGCACAAGTAGATTCGGATTGTCTGGTAGCAATGTGAGTACAGTGCATAGTGCTATATGCTCAGGATTTGAGTTAAAAGACAGCAGGATGTGAAGAGCCAAATTTATTACTGATCTCTGTCAGACCTGGAGAGGAAAGCCAAGGTCTGATACCACTAGGTGAGAATGCCAAATTCTGGTTTTCTAAACTGTGGTCAAAAGTAGGATTAGAGCTGGGGATAGAGCCTGGAACAAGAGAGATTAGAAGGGCAAATTAATTGTCTAAATCTTTAAGACTCACAAAACTGGATGAAAGTTGGTATTGCTACAGTCAAATATTTATTCTTAATTTTTCCACTGATGGCAAATGTCTGAGCAGAGGTCAAGGCAAGGTTAGGATTACAATTAGGCTTTAGCTTAGCATTCCAGAAATGAGGCTCTGTTAAACAATTTTTGTTGCTCAATTCTGCCAAACCTGCTCAGGGATAAGTAGATTAAAATGTATCATTTTTAATTGTCAGACAGAATAGGGTTACTGAGCCATGATCAGTGCTGGAGCTGGAATGGCATCATCGCTTGAAATAAGATAAGTGGTAAAATCAGTATCAGCATATTTAAACATCTTCCGATTAACTTTTGGACATAACTGAATTTCTAGGCCATCACTGGTGCCAGGAATAAAGCGAGGACTAAAACTTAAGATTCAGCACACAGTTCTGTGCAGTCAGCTTTACTGGTGAATTCTGTCCAGCCTGTGGTAGGATCACAGCCTGCCTCAGTGGATTGGAATTTTTCATAATTAATGATCAGAGATCAACAGGTTATTTAGTCACAACTGACGCTGTGAATATGTTTAAGGCTTGGGACAGGAGGCTCTGCAGCATCCTACGTCCTTTGCAGAACCCTCCTGGGCCCTCAGTGATAAGGTAAAAGGCTGATAGTCCCAAACACTGTGTGTTTAATTTCTGGGCAGCACTGCATCCCTGTGTTAGAGTGATCAGTAAGGCTATGACTTCACCTGGCCTCAGGGCTCATGATGGGAACTTCTGGTGCTTCATTTTGTCTGATCCTTGAAGAAAAGTTAAGGGCAGCTGCCAGAACGTTTAAATATGTTATGCTGAGTTATCAGGAAGCCATGGATACCTAGGCTCTGAACAATCCTAAGGTTACAGACGGCATTAGGGTTTGGATCTGCAGCTGAAGGCCATGCAAGCACAGGTTTATTGCTATGCTTCCCTAGATCTATATAGAAAAGAGAAGAGGTGCAATCAGTAAATTTGAACACCTTGTGCCTAAATTTCAGATGCAGCTTAAGTCCCACATTATTATAGAATCATTTAGACTGGAAAAGACCTGTAAGATCCTTGAGTCCTGTTACTCTATCAGCCTCCAGTGCTTGGGAAAGCTTCAGCAGAGGACTCTCGATAGGCAGGTATGCAAAGCAAGCCTTATGGCAGGTGCTCAAGAGGTGCACTGCTTCAATACATTTATCTTGAAGAAGTAAAAGCAAGTGGCAATGTCATCAGATTTGACTGTCTAAGCTTAATTTCCAAGCCACGGGGTCTGTGAACAGCAGGGTTCATGGGGATTACAATTTGGGGTAGGATGCTCAGCAATGCACAGGAAATTACTAAATTCTGCTTCATTTGCTGAGGCAGTATCACAGTGAAATACAGAAATCTGCCTCTAAAAAAACCAGCCAACCAACCAAGGGAAAAAACCCCAAACAAACAAAACCCAAAACGGACAGAACCCAAAAAACAACAACAAAACAACCAAACAAACAAAAAACACCCCAAACCCACACAAAACAACAACACAAAATGAACCACACCAACCCAAACGTATTTCCTCCTCCCATGGCAAACATGGAACTCTTGCCAATTGTTTTGTTGTATTTGCCAAAATTTCTTTGGAGTTTAATTTCTGTTTACCCATTTCATCTCCACCTTAGTGATCCCCAAAACACTTCTCTTTACAACAAAAGCACGTGTTCATATGTCCGTATTCTCTTCTTCAGCGTGCAGTTATTGCACACCACACTTTGCGAAGGTCTCGTGAATGTTTCACACGTTTCACCGCCATGAGGCATTAGCGGACAGATCTATGCAGGGATCAATAGGAGTCTGACTTACTGCTAGTTTAGATCTTGTTGTCTTGCTGAGACATATCTCATTTTTATCTCGCATCCTAAGCTTTGTTGGGTTTGGCGTTAGGTGTTTCCTCCCGAGCAACTCGGACGTGAAGTAGTATGGAAGAGGGGATTCCCAGTCCGGGTGGGAGCAGGGTCTCGGCACAGAGATGCGCACTCCTCCAGCAGAGCCGGCGCCAAACTCGCTACACCTGACTCTGCTCGGGAAATCGCCCTCCACTGCACCGGGCTCCTGCCCTCGGACGGACAGTCTGCGCACCGGCCGTGCGCAGAGCTCTCAGCCGCACCGCGGCCCTGCGGCGAGACCCGCGGAGGCTCCGCCGCGACGCTCCGCGGCCGTGAGCCGAGGGACCCGCGGAGGCTCCCGCCGCAAACCGCAGCCTGCGGCGCCCCCTGCCGCCCGCAAAGCCTCCTCGCCCTGCCCCCGCCCGCTCACAGAGCCTGGCTCCGTTCCCCCCTCTCCCCGGGCTGCCAGGGAGAGATTACGACTCTGCCGAGGAGCCCTGCTCAAAAATGTCCCGGATCGCCCAAATTGTCGGCATCCTCCTGCCTGCGCCATCCCTGCTCCTCGCGGTGCTAAAATAGCAAGTGTGCGGGCAAAACCCCCACCTGGCACCATTTCACCAGCTGCACATTCATTTCTATTCCTTTTCATTCTTCACAGAACATGCTATAATCTTTGATCATCATTTGTTTAAATTGTATAAGTAATCTGCCCAGTTTTAATAGGATTTTTCTATGAATCGGCAACAAACCATGAAATGTGATATTTTCACCATGACCGACCCAGGAAATTAGTCAACTTTGTCCTTGATTTACATGGGACCTGGCCAACTTCTCACACATCACAGTGGCAGGAGCTCAGTGCCCACTCCCTCTACATTTCCATTCTGCCTTCATTTCCTTCCACTTTCTAAGCAGGGTTATATAAACCACAGGTGCCCAGACGTGCCATCCATAAACAGAGCCCTAATTCAGCCATGTCTCCATGGCTGCTTAAGTAGCCCAAATTAATGAGCAAGGCCCCAGAAAACAGAGACTGGAGAAAGGCACCAGAGATTCATAATAATAATAATAAAACTCAACACATTTGTGAGATCTTGTTTTCAGCCTCTGTTTCTGATCCTTTTGAGGGCAATGAGAATGTTTCCAAGTTTTACACAGCAAGTACAAGAACAGCAACCTTCCTCAAGAGAAAGATAAGATTCTTATGTACAATGCTCCATTCTAGGAGCTGGGGCTTACAGGAAAAAAAAATAGTTACTGTGGTATTCAAAATAAAATGGTCAGACTTTGAAATGTTGAGCCACTTCTGGGGCAGATATGAAAATAGCCATTGGAGACAATCCTTCTGTCCATCCATCCATGTTTTGCTTTAAGTAATGTCTGATTTCTCTCCCAGCCTATATGAAAACTATTTTTATTGCATTGTAAATTCAGGTTTTGGATTTGTTTTTCCATCTCATTGTTTGATGGTATTTGTACACACAGGCTTTTGAAAGTGAAGCTACAAGACAGTAATTTGGCATTGAGGCTACGATTCAAGAACACCCAGCATGGTCCCTGCCTGAGTGACAAGTTCCTCAGCTTTGGCACACAATTATCTTAAAAGTTTTCTTCTCCCTGTGCACGTATGTGTTAACATACAGCAGTTGTTCTGGGCTCCCCGGTGCAGTGTCTAAGCCATTATGGCAGCTGCATCTGTGGTCTGGTAGGCAGCTCACACAGCACTGGGTGAGCCAGTGCTCTGAGCCACACTTTGCTCCTAAGCCATCTTCTGACCTCACATCATCCATTCTCTCCCCCCAGTTTCAGGTTGAAAATCTCTTGCAGACAGGAGCTGTCTCTTACTGCACACACATTTGCTACACAGCAGGGTAGGGACTGGCCATCAGCTGGCTCTTGGGGTGCTTCTCTTGTCCCTGAGCTTTTCTTGGCTCACCCATAAAGGCCACCATGTTTCCTCATCATCAAACTAAACCAGGAGAGCTGCTGCCCCTTCCTTCCCATGGTCAGCCTCAGCTCCTCGGGGCAGCCAGATTCTGTGCTGTGGAGGCATTTATGCCTGATTTTCCAGTCCAGGCCTCCAGGCCACCCTGCCCCCACATCCCGTGCACTCCCCAGTACGTCACCCCTCTCCGCTCCCCAGCCTGTGAACAGCCCCTAAGGTTAGGTTTTATATTTCTTACCCGCTGGCCCCTCCACTCCCACCAAGTCAAACTTCAACCAAACAAAAAAGAAAACAGAGGGAGAGAAAGGAAGAAAGAAAGGCCCCAAGAGGCTCCCGGTCGTTCCAATCAGGTCACTGTTTCCATACCAATTAGGACAGATGCAAAGCACATTATTAAAAATAGGTCTGCAGACCCATCTATGTTGATTATTGTCCTCCGTTTCCGTCTCCAGCCAACTCCGTTAATTAATAAAGAAACTGCCAGAGAAGGAGGGGGAGAAAGGGTGGCAGGGATTCCCCTGACTGGAGCCTCCTGTTCAGAGAGTTCAAGAGAGAAATTGGACACTTGAGCCCCTCTGCCATTTTCCATTGTGCGTGTTTTTCCTAATGAACGGTTTAGTGATGCAGGGCTGGAAGTCAGCTTTACTCCACCCCCACTAACTACCATCCATCATTAAGTGACCCAGTAAGAGGCATTTAGTACTTAACCCTCTCTAGAAGAAGTCAGATTGTTGTGGGGCTGGCTTTTCCCTCTCCAGCCATCAGTTTGCCTCTGAAACCCCCTCAGCATTTTGCAGAAGGGATTGTTCTTCCTTAGAGGAGCCCTAGAAAATGACAGCTGCAGCCACCCCATGGCCAGACTCTGTACAAAAGAGGAAATCCTCATGTGGTGGAAAAATCCTGTCTTTGGTGACAACAGTGGGGCCAGGATTTCACTCTGATAACTGTAAAACCATCTCCCTCAGAGGGCAGAGAAGCTGACGGAGAGATGGCCCCATAGTCTGTGCAAGGGATGCTGATGATCAATATACATGTTGGTGATTTGCAAGAGAAGAACGAACACAGTAAAAGTCAAGGAGGGCTGTGAGAAACAAGCGATAGATAACACTTGCAACAGAGCGCGTGCTTGTCTCCTCCTAATTCTGCTAGCCCTGCAGGACTCTCCTCCTGCCAAAACGAATTTATCTTCATAACCCTTCCTCAAAAAGCAGGACAGTGTTATTAGTCCCGTTCTGACAGTGGGGAAACTGAGTCAAGGACAAACTAACCTGACCAAATCATTAAATGAGTCAGACAGAGCTAAAAATGGAACTGTGCAGTCCAAGGTTTCTCAGCCAGTGCCTTTGCTTTAAAGTGGAAGTTAGGGGGAGGCAGAAAGGTTAAATGAACCATTATCATAATTAAACTTGATGAAAGCAAATCTGGGGTTGGGCCCAAGATGGCAGATCATGTTTACCTTGAATGAATATATGTCAGTGAATCTCCTAAAAATTCTCTATTAAAATGCCCTCGTGAGCTCTGAACCTGTAAGGTAGAAGTCCTAGATATAATTTAGAGTGCAAAAGGCCCCGCATGATCTTGGTCACATCACTTGATCTCTAATGACCTCTAAAGGCTCTCTCCATCTCTAAAACAAGGGCTGTCACACCCATTTGGACTGTAAGCTATTTTTGCAGGGTCTATTTCCTACTAACGCACTTTTACAACACTCATTTATGTGATATTGGGAACTGCTGATACTTCTGGAATAGGAACAGCCACAAATTGCAGCCATCTCTACATCTCTGAGCTGACAGGCCAAACACATTCAGAAGCACAAGCAGAAAGGAGAACTGTAAAGCATAAGCAAAATACCCACCTGCAGATGCCAGCAAGGCTGTTCATCTGCAAAGGGACTGCAATTTCCAATTAAATACCGAGCTACTTTCACACAGACTGTTCTTTCGTTAGACCGAAGGGTTTTGTTTTCCTTTTCCTGAGTCACTTTTTACTAGAGACTTTCCACATCACATGTTTTATTTTTCACAAGGGCTCTAATGCACCACATAATAAAAACCTCATGTCATGAGTCCAGAAAATCTACCGCAAGCTTCAAAAATACACCAAAAAAAAAAAAAAAGATCTGGACAGGGTTTGGTTTCTTTTTCAGACTAATCATTTTTATGACATCCCCTGCCCAGCAGGTTGAATTGCTGGAAACATCAAGTGATTGATTCAACAACAAGGTACAATAATGCTTTCTCAGACTGAGCTTCTACTATAGTATCAGGCCTAGTGTCATGCAGGAAGGAGAGCATAACAAGAAGCACTCAGTCTGATATCCTCACTTCTATAAAGTTCACTAATAACTCAAGATGACAATGATCAACAATCAGCATGGATACATTTCAAGTTCATCTGAAGAAACCTATATAATGAGAAATAAAGTACTCCTAGAAATGCAGAGCATCACCAAGATGCCTACAGAGTAGTAAGGGATCTGGGAACTGACTGCCTCAGTGAGCTGTATGCTGAAAGCGAAATCTACCTGTGTATAAGACAAGACACTTCTGTGTACATAGATGATGAATTGCAGCTAGTCATCCAGTCACAGAAACAAAAGCTACAGGAGGTCTGTACAAGGCAAGAAGCAGTCTTTTGATCCTACTATAAATGGAATGTTATATTTTCATCATTTTGGTTTCTGCAGAGTACAAAATACATGTGAGGCTGAGTACTACATCTTCAGCAGCTACACTGGAAATATGCCAGCTTGGCCTGCACACCTGTGACTGATCCAAGGATACCTAGAATTAGAAATAGGTCCTGTATTTGTCATGGGTCAAGTCCAGAGAATAAAAAACAAACCCTGTAACACACCGAGGGGGACACAGAAACGTGGCTTATTCTCTGTTCCACCTAAAATTCATCCCAGCATTCAGCAAGTACCTTTCACTCCTCCACAGCTTTGAATCTGGCCACTGGGAGCAAAGAATGTATCTGACCCCCTCCTGTATCCGTAGGTTGCCATATCATGCCAATGAAGAGCTCTGAGGACACCCTTTTCCTTTTTCTCCTTCCCACAAGTAGAGCCCTTGTCCTGTGAGTTGGACTCACGGGTTAACCTTTCATTGGCTGTCCACAAGGTGCAGAACTGGAAGAACCATGGGAGAAACACTTCTTCCTTGGGAAAACTTTGTTCTTTATGTCATTTTCCCTGAAGCCAAGGCCCAGAGTAACCAAAATTTGACTCTTAAATAAATTTCCCCATCAGCTGGGGAAAGGGCATCATCCTGCCTTACATTTACCTTGAGAAGCCAATTTCAGAGGTACTTTGTTTCTGAAGCACTTTTAGGCCCTGGTACAATTTACGCAGGGCACACTCTGCTCTCCAGCTAAGTAAACATTGTTTTGTTTTCTTTAGCCCTTGAGAGCTCTTGCCTCCAGTGTTCCCCAAAGAGGAAAGGATCAGAGCCTCTTGTGTTGGTTGAGTGCTCACATGAGAGGCTGGTAAAGCAAGTGGTCCCCTCTTGGCTCATGCACAGAGGAAACAACCCATGATGCAGCACAAGATGTGGAGCTTATCCTGTATCTGGACCTGCTCATTGTCTGTTTGCTCCCCTCCTCCTTTACCAATTTGTGGGCAAGTCTCTGACCTGACTGGGAAAAACCTTCAGCAGATGTTTCCCTAACTTCCTGAGAGGCATATAGGTGGCTCCTTGTTAGAGTCCTTAGATCAGGCTGAGAGCATCCAAGTGAGTCTAAAGCATGCAGAAGGGCCCTTCAACCACAGAGAGCCCAGCCATCCTCCAGCTGCTAAATAAACATAAGCAGCAGTGACAGAAAAACAGTGCTCCACAAAACTATTACAGGATTTACCAGAAAACCTTGATACAAGCAAGAGCAACATGGTGCTGAGGGGGTAGGAGACTACTAACAAAGGGCAAGGGGATGCCAGGAGCAAACAATGGTACTACAGAACAGCGAGCCAGTGCCAAAGGGGAAAAAGTTGGCACCAGCAGAGATCTAATACTATTTAATTTGCCTCTTCTCTGTCAGCAATTTGTACACCAGCCCCCAAAGAAATACTGAGGATAGGAAATAGTGACAGAAAGCTAAAAACAAATAAAATAATCAAAGTAAACACAAGTAGAGACCATGCAGCTGTCACCTGAGGTAGATCTGGTTAGTGCTGCATTCGTGAACCAGAGCAAGAAAAGCCAGAGCAGAAGAAAAGCCAAACTAAAGAACTAGTCAGCATCAAACCAAATGAATCACACCTACAACCACAAAAGCAGACAGCATCAGGTCCAACTCAAAATGCATGCGAACTAGTTCAGAGCAATTCAGGTAGAACAGAGCATGCCCTAATTTCCAAGATGCTCCTTGCTTAGCACATGGAGGAGGTGAGAAGACCAAACACAAAGTCCATTATCTGCTATATAGTGTGCAAATAGCTAGCTATTCAACAAAGAATTCCCCTCCTCTGAGTTTGTCCTCCCTTCAGCCCAGCAACTTCTATAGCCTTTGGCCTATGGGACAAGTCTACCGCTTTCTGATCCAGGATATTTCATTATTTTTTAAAAATGGAAGATCTTCACCAGAAGCAATTTAAGAAGCTTCACCATGGAAGAACTCAGATTAGCATTTATGGCCTGCCTCCAGTTTTGAGTCCTGTATTCATAGAAAGCAAGTAGACCTAAACAAGGAGATATTCATAGCTATAAATAAAGACAGGTATCTCTCCAGGCAAGAGGCAAGTGCCTAACTGCCAGACTACAGATACTACTCTGTTCCTCAGCACGTCTCACCCGCTAGTTTACACAGCTCCCCATTCCCATCTGCTGCCTCCTTACATCTACATGCACTCATATTTAACTCGGATGTCTGAAATTCATTACAAACAAGCTGCCTGGAAACCAAGCAGTGCAAGGTCTAAGCTCTTTTGTGGATTCTGCCCCTAAACTTCATGTTTCGGTTCCCCATCTCTGAAGTAGGAATAGCAGCAAATAAAGATGGCAAAGTGTTCAGGTACTATTCCAATGCAATAAAACTTAGTAATTAAGCTACCAAATTTAAGGAAATAAAAATAAAATCCCTATAAAAATCAGAGGAAATATATTCCCCAATTCTTCAGTCACACCACAGCTTTTGGAATTTACTGTCAAATTCCATTTACATCCTCTCCAGCACCGGCTCTGCCATGTGCAGAGAACCACATGGTTCCCCACACTACTCTAGTGAAATTTTAATGATAGGATAAAACAGAGTGAGGCCAGAGGTTTTAATGAATGAAATATCATAGCCTTGTCTCATGACTCATTTTAGTTCTCCATTCCACAGGAATTTTTAAAGGCTTCTCAACATATCTTTTCATAGAATCCAATGCTCTTAATGCATGTACTGACCTGTGGTGTCAATAATGTTCACCTCTCAAAAGAGTTTGCAAAGTTCCATCCCTTTATCTTTATAGTATATACAAGAAATATATGAACAAAATTGACCTTGTAATCATATCCTGGATTCAGAGCCCTGGATTCAGACACCCTGTGTAACATCAGGCAGATGATTATGTTTCAAAGCTCATCAGAGTTTACAGACATCTTACTATTATTTCAGTGGTTTTTGAATGAGACTCTTAAGTGGTTTTTTTTCCCCACACAATCTGAATCATGTATTTACACCATAAGGTCCCCGAGGTAGACACTGTCTGTCATTTAGGAGAGACAGTTGTGCCAAAAAGGCAATTTCAGTGACACTTAACAGTTATGCCCCGGTCCTGCTGCAGCATACTGACTTGGGGATTGGGAATGGACCAAAAAGGGGCCTATCATCTTCAGGACATTCCCCGCCTTGAGTTGTATAGCTTTAGTATAGGGTATTTTTTTGTAACTGATTAAACAAATACATCAGAGAAGCAAGTTTCAAAGAGAGAAATTGAAGTCTAGTGCTCCAAGATCTTATACCTGTCCTCAGGCCATTAGATCCAACAACTCCCCCCAAAAAATCTAGGCTTGACATTGCTGCTCAGAATTTCAGGCAAGATCTGGAAGTGTCTTAAGTCAAAACTTGCAGGACACAAAACTACAATGGTCTTTGATTACTACTGATTACCATGTTGATTCACTGTTCAAACCATAATCCAGCCCTTGGAGAAAATCAGTTTTGACACCTTATCTGCATCTTTTCTCTTGCCAAAGGCACACGTACTATCCAAGGAGTATTAGCTCTGCACACATCACCCCCACTAAGTTTATTTATGTCAAGTTAATCATGACTTTTCCTTCTTCTCCCATTGTTACATCTTTTCCTCAAGAGTTCCTACTCTCCTTCCTCCAGTGACACCCACAAATACAGCTCCTAAAGTTTCCTAAAGTCTCCGAGACTCGAGGCTCAGTAAAGCATGACCCACATAGCAAAGCCCCATACTGACTCCTAGACTTCATCCCACCATCACCTGCCCCTGGTGGCCCTAACAAAGCTGCTGACTTAACAGCTGGAACATCCCCCAAATCTTCACTAATTATCCCCACAGACTTCAATGTTCTCCAGAACCATTTGGAGTATCTTCCTAATTACTAGACAGACAATGGAGAGTGGAGTCAGATCCCTGGGATCCTCCAGCCTGACAGTCCCAGCCACGCATGTTCCTCTGGCCTCTGGGGCTGACTGATCCATATGGAGACCTCCACCCCATACTCCCCCACTTCTATCTCCACCCAGCTCGCTCCCTACCCCCATCACTGCCACCCCAGCATGTGGATTTTATGAATGAAACTTTCTGACAGTTATGGGGTTGGCAGAGGCCTATTCAGCAAGCCGGGGAATGTGTGAACATCAGGCTTCATTAGAGACTTCTCCCAGTCAGCTGATAGCTCATTAACTTAAAGTGGCCTCTTGTTTTAAAACCTCAGAGACCAGGAGGTGGGGTGTAGAGAAAGGGGGGGAATGGTTTTCATTGTTCCTCTTGCCTCTCTCCCCCTCTGCCCCCTGTGAGATTAGGCGCCCTTGGAGGAGAGAGAGAGAGAGAGGCTAAAACAACTTTAATTAGTTATTTTCAAAGATTTTCTTCCCCTTTCTTCCTTTTTTTGTGTGTGTGTGGAGCCGGGGGGGTCTCTCAGCTGGGTTTTTCTGCATGGAGGAGCTCACGTCATTATGCTTAAATCCAGCTCCTCCGTCCTTTGTCTCCTGGCCAACAATAGAAGAGGGCTTCTAAAAAGCTCCTTCCAAAACTCCTGGAGACTGTCTGAAAAGGAAGATGGGGCAAGGACTCCTCTCTTTCCTCCCTCGGGCACAAAAGTGACAGTCTGGTGCCTGTGCCAACAGCTTTGCTGTGTTAGAAGCTAGTACCGGGGTAAGTAGGGCAGAGTGCCGATTCCTAAACTGCTGCTCTGTCAGATGAAAAGTGCAGCCCAGACTCACATCACAAAGTGTCTGGTAACTGTTCTCTCTGTTGATTTCAGGCCAGGCTGAAGCATTAGACATGAAGGTCAGTCTTAGGACTTTATTCCAAATCCTGATCCTCCTCTGTCCTTTACAGAGATCATAAAATAACAGCAGGAATAAGACAAACTCTCCTTCACAACCCCACTTCAGAAGAACCTGAAATAAACAATTAGACTACCATTATTGTCACCCATAGGGCTGGCTGAGGAAATTGTCCAAGACCGGCACATTTGTTTCATATAAGCAACCAAACTACAAGCCATGGTGGCTTTCAGCTACTCAAGCTAGATGGAGTTTAGCAGAATAGAGAAGGCGCCATCCCCTCAGCTGTGGTATAGGGAGCAACGCAAAAAAAAAAATACCAAAACCACAACCAACCAACATATTATCTGTAAATCACATTTAACAACACCTCCTTTGCCTGTTTAAATTCAGAGTTCCTAAGAATTTGGACTAATAGGCTGATAGCTCCCAAACTTTATTCTTGCATTCCAGCAAAAATGCAAAAACTGATGAGTTAGTGAATGTTGCATTTGAAAGGGATACCAAGGAGTAGGTGCAGATTGTCTGCCACAGCTTCATCAGATTCAAAACCAAGTTTGGACTACAGGCTTTTCAGGGTAAAGATTTCTACTGCACTTTTAAGCACTCGCTACCCAATTTGGTCATCTTTCTTACATGACACTAAAGAGCTTTTCCAAGTTCTCAGAAAAAAGAATCACCACCCCCTTGCACCTACTGGGAAAAAAAAAAAAACCAACAAAAAACAAACAAACAACATAAAACCCCAAACAAACAAACAAAAAAAACCACAAAAAACCAAACACACCAGAATATAAACCTGTTCCCTTTCAAGTTGATGGCATTCACTGATTACCTTTCTGGGGAAACAGGAGGCAGGATTTTACCCCCATTTAAACACCTACAGGCCAAGCAGAGTGGTTTGGAGTCATTTGTGCTGAGATCCTGTCAGCTCTCATAAGCAAAGACTGCTGGCTCACTGCTTCTAGTCCTCCGAAAACTTGTGCTGTGTACAGCAGTGCTGCTAAAGTTGGGAGCGACTGGTGGTAGGAGGCACCATGCTGCAGGACTTACAAACTTTCCACTATGACTGAAACCAGAGGTTCTTGCAACATTTTTGTTGCAAGATTTTACAAGACCGTTCTTTTTTGCAAGGGTTGTAAGGATGATGACTCTTCCCCTCTGTCACATCCTTTTTCTTCTTTTTTTCCTCTCTTGAATGGTCCCCTGTTTTGTTTGTTGTTTTGTTTTGTTTTTTTTTTTTTTTTTTTTTTGGGGGGGGGGTTGTTGTTTTTTTTAAGTTAAACATCTCAAACATCCCATCATAGAAGTGACTATTTCAAAAGTAGTAAACATGATTCTTGTGTACTAATCAGAGGCAGAGTCATATTCTATCATCAGTTGTCTAATGAGCCTGGCATCTTTGAATTAAACTCTGCAAGTATTTTTATTGTGCTCTGTTTTCATTAAAGCAAAGAAGTTTCCTCCCTTGTAAATTCAAGGATTTCAAAAGATATATGTTTGCAAGAACTTCTAATTCTCTGCCCTCTCCATCAAAAAATATACTACATTTTGTGATGAGTCACATCAGTTTTCACTTGCCATGAACTGCTAGATCCAAATGTTTCCGGGCAAGGCCACTTCCCAGAATTTGTTACATCATTGCTGAATTTAGAGCAGCAAAGCCTTCATCTTTTCACTGCAGTTACTACCAGAAACAGCTGTACTCATCAAAATATTGGGGTTTCCCCTCAGGGAAGCTTAAGGATTATTCACAGAACCCATCAGTAGAAGGAAATAAAATTTAAGAGGAAAGCAAAAACAGTAGTATTATGAAGGCAGACAGAAAGGAGAGAGCACTACAATCCTATGTTTTATTTATCCCTCGGTGTACCGACATCATGCACAGCAAGCACAAGGCAGATGCATTTAAAGAATATGGCTGGGTTTTCAGCCTCTGGATCTAAACCCAGAAGCCCACACAGCCTGCACAAAAAAGCCTAACCAAGACAAGAGCAGCTCATCATTCCAGGCAGTGGCTCTCTGACTAGAAAAGGACACTGCACTGGGCAAGTCTACATTAGACAAGGCAGAAAAGAACGTGAGAAGGAATCGTCTTCCTCACTTTACATTTGGGTAATGCAAAGACAAAGTGTGCCTTCCATGATCAAAACACACATGTGAAACAGAACCAGAAACAAAATCTACATGGACTGACTACTACCCCACATGCTTCATTAAAAAAAAAAACCAAACCCAAACAAAAACAAAAAAAACCAAACAAACAAAAAAAAAACCCACAAGAATTAGTAGATAAATATTTTTTTTTTAATAAAACCTTGTAATAAAGAAAACACAACAAGGTAGAAAAAAGCCTGGGTTTTAGACCAGTAAATGTATTTGCATTGTTTCTGACTACAGACTTTATCTACTCCATATCTTTATTGTGTCATGACTGCCACAAAATACTGTTTCACTGAAAAACTGCATTCACCACCTCTTCTGGAACATTTTCCGTGGCAACAAGGAAGTCGGGCAGAATCTGCAGTATGACAGCTCCTATGAGGCTAGCAGTTAAAGACTGAGCATAAGATGGGTCTGAGCATACCAACCAGCAGGTAGCAGAAGATTTGTGCATAGCAGTGGCATTCAAATAGGGATTGTCGAAATACATATGGCACTGACATTTTAAACTTCTTTCCCAGCATGAAAGCTGCATCATGACATGATCCAAATTTAACCTCGATAGGCTCTATGCTGCCACAGCTGGGATGCTCCCAATACCCAAGGTAGCTAATGCAGGCTTTGCTGAATTGATTTATTTCTTGGCACCAGTCAAAAGCCCAAAGCACCTTTTACTTCAGTCGAATGCACAATTCCTGCCATAGGGAAGCATAGGTTGTTATATTACTGTAGTGTTGAGAGACTTTAGCCAAGATGAGGACCATCTCCCTTGCTGGATACACATAGAAAGAAACATCCTTCCTCAAGAAGTTTGTGGTATGAGCAGACTAAACAGGAAAAGTCTAGACAAAGAGGTGAAATGACTTGCCAAGGTCACTGGACAGGACTACGCTGTTATCTAGGATGGGACTTAGTTGCCTGGTGCTTCTGCTCTATATTAATGTACCTCCTGGAATGGAGCAGTTTGGTGCACAAAAACTACTCTTTGTTCTAGTATTGGATCTGCTACAGGATGGTGTGGTACAATCATTCCCTCTGTGCACATGGCACAGACTCCAGGATTAGCACATTTTACCACTGCAGCATCACAAGTTGTGTATTATTTGCTGTGCTACGCCAGAAAAGGAATTCACTTAGATGCTGGTAGCTTATTTAAGGCATACTCAGTAAAAAATGCTAACAATTTCCTACCAGCATCTCCTAGGGCACTAGACTGCTCTTCTTTATGAGCACTTTTTATTTTCCCCTCCCCAAGCACTTTTCCATTTCAAATCCCAGTCACAGGATACAAAGAAGGGAAAGCAAACTTAACAGATGAAACAAAATAAGCGATGCTGTTCAAGTTCTTAACTGCCCCGACAATTGCTAAGGCTGTAAGTTCTCTGTTTTCACTGGGTCTCTGAAAGTGCCCCAGCAGCTGCTGGTCTTAGGTTTAGAGATACTGCCCCTCTCATCTAACTAGGAATGTTGGGGCACTGAGTATCCCAGCTGCCTTTTTGGGTTTGGTTTTTGTTTGGTTTTGGGTTGTGGTTTTTTATTTTTTATTTTAATACCAAAATGTAACAAGCTCCCTTCCTTATTCAATGGTGCCCAAAAAAGAAGCATGGTACCAATCAGTGTGAATCCTTCTGTATCAGACAGTGCAATGCATTCATCTGCCCTGAAGATGAAAAAGCACACCTCATCTCGAAACCGGCTGGAGAAGGAAGATGCTCTGCTCAGTGGAGCATCTCCTTGCCAGTGGGAAGTGACATGCATTCTCTGTACTCAAAACTACATGTAGATGAACTTTTGACTTCAACCCCTGCCAGGACTGAAAAACTTGAAACTTCTTTGTTTTCTCTCCTTGTAAAACAATCCCTTTTTACTGTGATGTCTGTATGAAGGTGGCAACTAAGGCTCAGCCTTCTGTCATGGCCCATATCATTCCAGATTTAGACTGACATCATCAAAGCTCATGCTGAACTGCCAACTTCTCTCCTTGTTTTCATCAATTTGATGCTTTTTTTTCTAAACATACCCATATGTCACAACTCTGATGGCATGCCTTTCCTAGCTGTCTTTTCCTCCTCCACTGTCACTATTTCATTTATGTATACAAAGATTCCTAGATCAAATACAGATCACTCAACATCCTGACATTCTCAAGAGCTGACTATGAACTCTGATTATCATGGAAAATTTCTCCTAAAACAAATATCAGTCAGAGTCTATTTTCTCTTCTCAGTGAGACCTCAGACAATGTAATCCTGACATGTGGAACTTCCACATGCTCAGCCACTGGACTATGGCATAAGGAGACAGTGAGTCATCGCTTAGAGCTGCAAGTTTCTGCAGGTGTGCTGCACTGGCAGGGAAAGTTGAAGTCATAGCTAAGAGAATAGCATGTTACCAAAAATAATACTCCATTGTGATAGAAAGCAATGGTGAAGCATTACAAAACCTGACATACTAGTAAAAAGCAAAGCAATGATATGTCCTCACTCCACAAAAGTGATTTAGGACAGCTCAAAACATTTCAGGGAGCAGGCCCTCCCAACAGCACAGCCTTCAAGCTCAGAACTGGTGGCAACTGGACAATCAATAAACAACAGTGGTTGAATAATGAAACACTTTCCTGTATCCCATCAGCTGATATAAAAATAAAGTGGAATGCTTTTTATTTTAGCCCAGTTCAGGCAGGTTCTCACAACACTTGGTTAGTTATGAAATCCTATGAGACAAGAGGAACTAATACCAGTAACAAATCTGTCACCAAAGACAACATAAGATAAAAAAGGCTGCCATGAGGGGGTACTGAAAGAAGGTGCTAGCACTGCAACTAGGGCAAATGGTAGAGAGAAGATTCTGGCAGAAAGAGCATTATGA
Organism: Megaceryle torquata; assembly: GCA_024611175.1. NCBI lineage: Eukaryota > Metazoa > Chordata > Aves > Coraciiformes > Cerylidae > Megaceryle > Megaceryle torquata. Next base: position 18,326 of record JANIJG010002553.1, read on the forward strand.
GGGACTCGGAAGAAAAGGACATCTACTTGGTGCCTGTTCCGAGGGATGCAATGTTGTCAAGGAAGAAAGCAGAGAAGGAAGGAAAGAAAGAAAGAAATCAATATGAAGTTCTTTCAGGAATGCAATGAACACAGGGGGTGCCTCTGTTTGGCAGCCCCAGGACACTTGCAGCCCTGGCTCGGATTGTGTGGATATGTTTTTGACTTGTCCCGGTCAGCAGATTAATGGCATTAACGAAGTTTCCATTAGCATCGGAGATTGGGGAGGAGGGTGAAGAGACAGAGGCGTCCAAGCGGAAAGCCACATGACTGCAGAATTGATAAGGCTAAAGATGAAACGGAGCTTCATTGGCAGAAGAGAGGCCAGGAAATGCCACTACAAATTAGCCCCAGGCCTCATTTCTTTTCCCTTCATTATCCAAACCCCTTCAGGAGAAGAATGGAGGAGGTTATGACCCTCTCCCAACACACACATACACAGATATTGAGTGAGTCTCTCTCAATGAACATAGATGTGGGTATATCTTTGTGTCTCTAAGGGTCTGTGTGTGTGGTATACTTGTGTCTAGGCAAATCTGTATTATTACAGTAAACTTTTTTTTAATCTGTATTTGCATATATAAACACATCTGTATATGTAAGGACATGTGTTCTCATATTTACAATCTTTGCAGCTAAACCTTTTTTTTTTTTTTAATATTAGTGAGCTTTCACTGAAAGCAATGCCATTGAAAGCAAAGACCTTGCACAATTCTGTGAAAGTTCCATCACCTGAACATGCTGTATGTGTCCACAGTAACTTGTATATGATTTGCAAAGCTACTGGGCATATGTAGGCTTCTACATATATGCTTTCCTGCAGAGTTATCATCACACCTCCTTCTGAATGTCTATGTACACCTACACTCTTCCACAAGTTTGGGGTTTTTTTGTCTTCAGTCTGTGTGTGCTTCTGTATTTCACCAACTATGTGGTTACTTTTCTGTCTCCCAGCTGTGTCTTCTCTGTGCATGAGTGCCTTTTTCAAAAGTCTGCATACCTCAAATAGGTTCTGGTCTGTATACGTGCTCCTGTGTGTTCTGTTTGTGTATCTTTGAATATATGCGCATGGGAATACATGTGCCTGTACCTGTGAAAATTTTTCTGCAAATGACAGGTAAACTATTCTGTGTATAAGTGTGAACAAGTTTTGCTGCCTGTCCCTGTGCATATCATTCTTGACTATATATAAAAAATTATATTTGTTACTATTGACTGCTTATTGCACCTGAAAATTAATGAATATAGATAAATACAACAGTGAATACTGAGAAGTATTTGTCATAAGAAACACACAAATTCCATTATACAGGTGTGAGAACTAGGTAGGGAGAGCGGAGCAGAGGAGATCTGTTTTAGATAGTCATTCACATCCAACAAATTTAGGGAGACAAAGATGATTTCCTGAATAGATTAAAGAGCAACATTGCTCCAAGTCTAATGACATCTATGTGTTGTTACTAAGAAAGGTAGGTTCTCTTCAAAGAGACCGTTAGCCATAGGCTACTAACGTGAGAGACAACCTTGCCTCGGGGTAAACAAGAAAACAATCTCCTACGTTTGGAAAACAAAAAAAAAAAAAAAAAACCAGAGAGGAAAAAAGCCGGGGAAGGATGTGTAAATGGAGCTTTGTGCAGTGGTGCTCTGTTATGTGAGCTGTATGTGACAATAGCCCTGAAACCCTATGCGAGCAAACTCATAAAAGAGGTCACTGTCTCTTTAATTAAAGCTCCCTAGTTTGAGGTTAAAAACAAACCCAGTGTTTTATGACCAGGTGTGCGTGTGAAAGAGATGGGAACCCGATCCCCAGCCCAGTGGCACAGCAGCAGAGAGGAGATAAGGGAGGAAAGCTTTTTATTAAGGTGTCGCTTGAATGCTGCACCGGGCAAGGCAAACGCTGGAAAGGCGGCACACACAAGTCCCTGGGGATCAAGGCTGCAACAGGGCAGCACCAGGCAAGGGGAATGCTGGAGAGGCATAACGAGCCCCCAGGACCAAGCCTTCCAAACCATCAGGAAGTGAAGAGGGGGATCTAGGAGTATGAGCTGAAGAGGGAACAGGAAAAGCACCAAGAAGATACGAGGAAAATAGCAACCATTACCCATCACTACGACCTACAGAGGCAAAGATGACCATGGTCATGTGGTATCTCTCAGTTGGCAAATAACAGGGGAGCAAGAGCAACTACAGAGCCCTTGTTGATAGGGATGGAGAGGGGCCAACCCTTTTTAAGGCAGTCTGCAGACAAGAGCCTTATATTGTTTGTGGACACAATAGGGACTCTACTGTTCCTAGCATCTAATAAAATGCCAAACCAAGATAAGAAGTGGAGAAGTTGCACCCTCTTCCTGAGCCTTTCCTGTCAGCGAGCTATATATTGCTCAGGACATCCATGCACACAACACCATTACTGACAGCATGACTTGGAAACTGGGGCTTCCATGTGCCATATAATCTAATCTTTAGATCTCACTTCTAAGGTACCTGTCACTACAATATTGAGCTCTAATGAAGTGCCTATATCCCGTTGGTCCATTTGATTACAGGTCCTTTCTTTACAGAGCTTCCCGCTGTCAGTCTCTGTCCCTAAAACTTATCAATGAGGAAAACATCAGGCAGTTCTCTTTCATAGCAGCACCGAGAGCTACAAACGTTCAACTTGAAATAGACAATCCAGAACAAAGTCCATGGGTTGCAGGCCACAGTCTCTACTGGGCAGAAACATAACACAAGCCCTATATACCACTGACTTTAGGCATTTGAAAACATGTTTTGAGACACAAAATCTGAATTCCAACTTCAGCATTGCCATGATTTCCCAAAGTTGAAATGACATAGCTACAAGACAGATTAGCTACAGTAATTAGTAAAAGAAAGCTGAAATGTAACATGGAACAAGAAACCTCATGAAACTCCCATCTCATTACACAGCTATGTAAATAACAGCAACAAAAAATGTTCTCGAAGTACTGTATTATGAACAAATTAAAGGCTAACTCAGTATATTCTCTATTCAAATGCATACAATTTTCTCTAAAATTGTTTTAATTTGTATTTTTCTTTAAGAAAACGTAGATGAAATGTTAGTAGATTACAATCAGAAAACAATAGAAGGTCAGCACATCATTTACTGCATTCAGTGAAAATATCAGAGATCTATGGATTGGAAAAGCAAAATGAGAAATGCAGAAGAACAAAAGGGATAGAGCTGACTGTAGTCTCAGAGTTATATTTTATGCATTTATCAGTCTTCTGCTGTGGATTCTAAGTTTAGTTCCAGAGGAGATTAAACAGCCCATCTCCAAGCTATAGGCAGGGAAAATAAGGCACAGAGAAGCAGTCACCACAGAATCAGAAAGAGAGCCAGTCTCAGTCTACAGTTGATCACTCCAGCAAACTTCTGACAGCACTTCTTCCATTTCTTGAGCCCTTCTGCCACAGAAAGATGTCTTTTCTCAAAACATACCAGTTACTGAGTTTGATACTGAATAACTTGGTGAAATTCTGCAACCCATCGTTCACATGCCATAATGTACAAGCTAAGAAGGCTTGAAACCATGAAAACTGAAGGATAAATCAACCCCTGGCATAAATCCGGTGGAATCAATTGAAGTTTGCCGTGAACTTTTGTTTAAACCAGTTGGGGTAGCCTGTTTCCTAATAGAAGACAGACAAGGCCCTGAATGACAATTCTATCATTTTTATTCTCTTGCAATGCTCACAATTCTCCCGTATGATGTTTCCAGTCACGACTGCCCCTCTTCTTTTTACATCTGCTATTAAGCCCGAGTTCTAATTTCCAAAATAGTGGGGCAAATTCATTGGTGGTGTAACTCTCTTACTATCAGTAAAACTAGACTACAACCGAATTTACCCTTTTCCAGTTTCAAAGTGTGTCTTTATGCAACAGTCATAATGGTTCAAGCTGACAAGTATTATGTATATTAAACAGTTCAGGAATAAGAACAATGTAGAACAAAGATTTGCTTGTCTTAGAAGGAATGATTGAGCAAACACTTAGAATACAGATTTACATTGACTGCAAATTTCCCTCAGAACTATTTCAGCATAGAATAATTAATTTTCTGAAAATCCAGAAAATCCAATTCAGTTTGATATGCCAAATATGAAATGTATACCCCTTTCAATTAAAATCTGTAATGATTTCTTTAAATTTAGTTGTTTTACTTTTTTTTTTTTTTAATTGATTAAAAAAAAAACAACCATACAAAGTGTAAACATTTGAGGCTTGGGGAAAAAAGCAAGTTTTAAACTAAAATAATTAACTTCCTGCTTTCTCAATATCCTCCAGATTTTTTTTGGTGCTGCAAGCACACCAACTGATCAGTTATTTGAAATATTCTACTTCAATATCCAATAATCCACCTGGTTTTCCTTGAGCTGAATTTTTTCCTTGAGCAAACCAGGACACTAAGCTTTGCTCACTCCTACCGTGCTGCCTCTGACATTGAAGCAAAGTAGTAGAGCCTGTATACTGGTGAGTACCAGTTAACAGGAATAACCATTTCCATTTACTTCACACTTGTATGAATAGTCACATAAAGTGTGGGACTTGGGATATACGTTTATAGTCTCCTGCTGAGCAGGAGACTTGCCAGCATCTGCATCATGACTGATGTTTGGTCTCCTAAACCAAGATTTTAGTGGAAAGGGTGAGTTACTACTTTGTTTGGTTTGTTGGTTGGGTTTTTTTGCACACTTTCCAGCTTTGCTTCTTGCCTCTTCCACCTTCCTTCCCAGGCCTGAGGAAAATATCACCTCCTGTCAGTACAGCATATTAACTGTTACATTATTTCTGTGCTTTTCATGTTTTAGAAAAAAAAAAACCAACAACAAACAACCCACACAACAAAAACCAACATAAAAATGCAGCTTGGTGTCATAGGAGCAGACTGCCAGCTAGACCTCACCAACCTTAGTGCAGCTATACTGATTTACACCAACAGATTATCAAACTCTTTGAAAAGCTAGGTACAAGTCTTAATTTCCCCCCCCACATTACTGAAGTGATTAAAGCAGTAATATAGGTTGCTATGCCTTCCCCATACGTTCTTCAACAGCTACTTGGATTTTTTTGACATGTCTTTTAGGCTGAAAATGTAGATTTAGCACAACAAAACTTTTTTTTCAGAGAGCAACCACTTTTGACAAACTACATTAATTGAAACATTTGATGAAAAAATTTGTTAAACATGTATGAAAAAATCCCAGTTTTCATATTAAACATTATTCCCAATACTAAGCTCTTCAAAAAAAAAAAAAAAAACCCTCTTCATTTCCATTTGAGAGTTTAAGATGATCATCAAAATCTTGAATTCTCTCCACAGACCCAAACCAATGCTTGAGGTTTTCTCTCATTGTAATCCACAAAAAGTACTCACAATTTTAGTTTCTCACCCTTGCTCAAGAAAGCACAATTTCTCAAAATTAAGAATTTTTCCATAAAACAAGAAAAGTGTTTCCCATATAGATTTACCATAATTTTACTTTACCACTTCACAATTGTCTTTGTGCCTCAGTTCTTTATCTACAGAACTGGAATACCACTGCCCTTACTAACCAAGGTTTTGAAAAAGGGGAAAGCTTCTTGAGATATTTAGATATTATAGGCTTGGAGGCATAGAACTACTATAAAGTTGCCCCCAGATACTAACCAGCCAATCTTTAGTATTTAGGGATTAAAAAAAAAAAAAAGCAGAGTAATTCATTAATTAAACCACAGAAACCTAATAGTGTAATAGATGGAAACCAATTTGAATACCAGAGATTGACCAAAACTTCAAAAGCACCTTGACTACTCTAGTCACAGAGTCTTAGCTTTTTCTTTGTTCACATTAGCATCATCCTGAAAGGGAGAGGTCTTGCTTTGCTATTTTTTGCTTACAGCTCTGAGAAGGGAAGACATATCCTTGGCATTAGAGGTATCTATAGGAGATTGTGAAGATAAATTCAATTCCAAACTCAGCTACAGTTCCCTGACAGTAAACAAGCCATTTGCTTTGTTCCTCAATTTCCCTTACCTATCTCAGGTTTTTTATCAGCCCTAGCTAATCATTTTCAATTCTTATGAAGATTCTGTCACATGCTTCTCAGATCCAATACTCTGCATTTGTATGGGTCATTCTAGATACTCTCATGAAGTAATAATAATATTTAGAAAGATATACATACACAGCTTACTGAATCAGAGCTATAGAGTAGTACAGCCTGATGGAGGAGGGTAAGTGGGGGAAAAAAGGGGGCAAAAAGAAAAAAGTGGCAAAGCATAACATTAAAAAAAAAAAAAAAAAAGGAGGAAGAGAACAAAGTACAGTCTGAATTCAAGTCTCTCCTAAGAGCAAAAATGTTTAGGCCTCCTACAAAATACCCCTAGTTAAGCAGAGCTCTTGGATAACTCCAGCTTGGGAATTACTTTCACACAAAGATTCCCATTCTCTTTATTGCAAACTCTGTTCACATTTATGCTCTGTGGGGCAAGACGGTTGAGATTTTTTTTTTCTAATAGCGTTTTCATATAGTTCACCAAACAATTTGTGGAAGTGCCAATAGAGGAGAGGAAAAAAAAAAGGCAGTGAAATATCCTCCTAGCTGAGGAGGGGGAGATAATGACTGGGAAAAGTATTAGAGAAGACCCTTGCAGATAAAAAAAACATACGCATGTGTGGATGTGTTTTACTACTCTTTCTATACTGCTTTGTAGGGCTGGTGAAGATTAAAATAGGAGGAAAAGAGGTAGAAACTGCATAAGAAATTCACACCCTCTTACATACAATTACATAGAAGTAAATCTCTGATGGTTGGGACTACAGACCAAGGGAGATGCAGTGAAAGAATACCTCCAGAAACCCCACATACTGTGAGGAGGGGAGCTAGAATGCAAGAGCAGATGCCTTTACTCTGAGCAAGGGGTCCCTGCTGCAGGTCACACAGGCTTCCCATCCTCCTGTCAGCCAGGCCAGAGACCAGGCTGATATGTCCCACAGCTCTGTGCCTACCAGCTTCCCCAGAGAAACTAGTGGGAACTGCTCAGGCCTCACCTCTCCCTTCCCATATGGGACAAAGTCACAAATGAGACACATCTGGACTGAAGCACTTCTGGGTTCTCCAGCTTGCATACAACCACAGCAGCCAAAAGTGAGATGTAAGAGAAGGGGGCTCAGAGACGGTTGTAGGAGAGGCCACAAAAGAAACCAGGTTATTCTTAAATGACTCAAAAAAACAACCCAAAAGTATCAAAACCACTTTGGTCCTAGAAATGAAATTGTCTGTTAACTTCAGCCATAGGCCACCAAGCTCCTGTCTTTGCTGTTCCTCCCTACAAGATAAAATTAATACAGTCCCCCACAGAGTCTTCTTCTAAAAGCCTGACATACCATCTCTTTCTTCCACAAACCTTTCACCCTATAAATGGGATAAAAAAAGGTCCCCTCTCCATTTTGTGCAAGAGTGTGACACAAGAGTAAAATAAAAGCAGAGGCCATGCTGTGAAATGATAGCGTTCACCTACTCTTTCCTACAGGTAGCACACGACACTGGGATCCTGAAACTCCTCAGAACTATAATAAAGACCTGAAGAAGTCACCACAGAGATGATCCTGTACCTTCTCCCTGCAAGGGAAAGAACAGCTGATCTAATATCCCCTTTTACATGTCTCATTCCCCACTCCTTGCCTCATCCCATTTTTCCTCTGTTTGTTTGTTTGGTATTTGATTTCACAGACTGTGTGAAACAGAGTGAGGCAACCACAAATAGAATTTGAAAGTAACATTGCTTGGAATTTCAAGAGAGCCAGGCTTTCCCTCCCAGTTTAGACAGTACTTTGAACAACAGCGTAGAAGCTAACAGTTCTTACCCATGCTAGTACAAGTCCTAACAAGCCAGGTCTCTTCAGAACAGTCCCCCTCTTCCTCTGTCCCTACCTTCCCCCCCCTTACTATTCTCCCTGGCTTTTGCTCATTCCTCCCCATGTCTCTCCTCTGCTTCTCTTTCCCCTCTCCCCCATTTCCATTCCTAAAGTTCTCAGTTAAAAGCATTGCCTGCAGCAAGATCACATCTCCAATAAGAGAGGCAACTTCATTACCGTTTAACATAAAAAGATCAGCTGATATCGATCCATAATTTGGACAAGTGCCATGCTATTGACAGGAAGACAAAATAAGTTAGAATGGCCATGTTTCAAAAATTCTGTATGTACACTCAATCACTAGAACAGAAATTGCAGCTGGGTATATAATAACACAGCCATGTTCTCCATTTCCCCTGTAGATCAATGCTAATATGAGGAGGGCCACAGAAGATGGATGTTGCTGACAGAAAACCTTGAAATTCCAGGTTAGGACTTGGGTGGCTTCCTGGATAAAAAAACATGTAGGCAATGGCTCTGTAATTTAAATATGAAAGACCAAACTCCTTCCTTAATACCTGAGAATGCTCTACTTCAAAATGGTTACTTTTGAATTCAAATTCAAGTTATGGAAAACAGAAGCTGACCCAACATCCTGCCTCAGATAAGTACACAGGTTTTAGTTCACATGCCTAGAGGACCACAGACAGATTACCTAGTGGGGTGAAACAACCACAGGACAATATAGATTCACATGCTGATAGACACACAGAGAAATACGTATGAGCTTTCAATACATTACTGAACAATCACTCTGCTAGAAGGTAGGCAGTAGCAGGAGAGACAGAATATTTCTTTCTGTTACTTTTTACTAGAAACCATTTTACCAGGCCACTGAAGTACCACAAAATTTTTAGCCCATGCTGGCTGTGTTTCACTAGAAAAGTTTATGACCTCCACATAACAGATGTTTAAACCAGTCAGCAAGGAGCAAACAGAGGAAATTCAGCACCAAAAATACAGCCCTCTACCATTTAAGCTAACTCCAACAGATATTTACTGTAAGATATTTATTCTTTCTACAAACCAATTGGTACAGAGAATAAAACAGCCAGGGAAGACATTATAGTTGCACTTCACCAAGAGCAGTTCTCTGTTAAGGTCAAATTTCCCAAGCACACCTCTACCATAACAAGGTTGGATCCCAACACAGTTTACATGGAAGGGATGCACAAGATTACAGGCCACCAAAGCAATGCTAGGGTCCCCAGGAAGTTAGCAGTCAAAAAAAAAAAACTTAGCCATGAGACATGTACCTCTACCATTCCTGCCTAAAGAACTCCTGTAGCTACTAGCAGATAAGATCTTCTTTTCTTATAAGCCTTCTATTCGAGACCAACACAACTCGCTTAGCAATGCATTGCATGTGATTCCTGATTAGGTAGGAATATGAAACAATTTAAGAGAAATAAGATGCGTTGGCAACTAGATTTTTACCCTTCCTGTTTCCTCCAGATTGACACACATTCATCTTCAAGGCTGAGGACTACAAGCCACATAGAAAACTCAAAACTCAGATGCTGCATTCATAAATCCTTCCATATAAAAGGACATATGTGTATGAATCTATAGATATCTTTCTCTGGTTTTTACTGCTATTCTGAAGCAACATGTTCATGTTGCTAATGTTACACTGGACAAGCAGAGAACATTTTTCAAAAAGCTGTATATATAGCCTGGGTCATTCACAGAAAGTGCACTTTCAAACTGTTCAGTAAAGCAGACTCACTTCCCATAAAGGACACTGCCCCATCAAAACTTCAGTTTACATTTTAGCCTTGATCTGAATCCAAACTCCACGACTAGCCTTTATCCTGACAACAAACCAAAACTTTCGTCAGCCACTCCTGCATTTTCTGAGCTGTATAACACCCTGCTGAGGTTTGTGACTCACTCTCATTATTACTTTAGTCAGATTATAGACAGTTTTGATGTCTGGTTCTTAGTACAATGCTGCAATGTTTAAGACGCATATGGGAATTGTGAAAGAGGGAGTTGATAACCACATATCTACTGATCACAGACTTTTCCAGACCTACCTGCAGAGAGACTGTACCAGCAGAAATACTGTAAGAGCCACAGGTCTTCTGAACATTCTTAAACTCTCATGAAATCCCATCCAGTGAGCTCTACCTGCCCTTTCACCTCGCTCTTCCTCCTTCCTCCCGAGCCCATCTGGCTAATAGGTCAGAAGTGAGGACACCTGTGCACAAAGCCACTGAAACTGGGAGATTATTTGCTAACTCTGGAGTTCAGTTCTCATTTGAAGCACCTGCTGTTGGCCCTGACTCACATGGGGGCTGAATCCACTACCGGTGGCCCCTGATTCACCTTTTCGCTGTTCTGTTAGCGTCATTGGAGGGGTATGCAAGGAGCGCGGCCTGCCTGCCTGCCTGCCACCCCCCCACCACAGGGGGCTTTGCGGGAGCTGACGCCCCGAGCCTTCTCCGCCGGGATGCTGCCGGTTGCAAAGCTCCTGCTGCGGCCGCAGAGTGGCATCTAGCGCCGAGCTGCCGCACTGCCCGTCCCCAGCGCCCCGCCGGCCGCGGGCCCCACACCGACCACCCACCTGCTGCCCGAGCACCGGGGGCACGGGCTGGGACAACAAGGAAAACAAGCGGGCCGAGGACACGAGCGTGCCCCTCTCGAACTGCAGGATTCGTGGATTCCACGGGAAGCAATCTGTAGTACAATAAAACAAAATAAAAGGGAGCAAATCTGTCCTTCTGGTTAACCAGACTGTGTGGCATGAAGGGGATGATTTCTACGCAGCCCAAATTAGCAGAGGGCAAGTTCTGTTTAACAACATTGGCCCTCTGCTAAGCACCTGGTACAGGGGGGGTTACTAATATGTACCTATGGAAATCTCACTGAAAGCCCTAAGCGTTTATTTGAAGGCTGAGCCTGTTTCACTGCTGCTGAGAATGAATTTGTCTCATAGCTCTAATTTTTCAAACTCATTCTTCCTTTTCTTCTGTGTGCCAGCAGAACCCCCCAAGAGCAGGGCATCAGGAGAAGACAAGGAACTGGACATCCAGGGAGTATATTCCAGATATCAGAAATAACAGCCATCAGAATCCAAAAGATGCAAATTGTCTGGAGCCCTTGAGGGAACTCCTGAAGGCAGCATCCTTTTTTTTTTTTTTTTATTACATGATTTACTTGATTCTAATTTTATGGTGTATAATTTAATCAGAATGCTCTGCAGGCAGGTACATTATCCCAGCTGAATATGTCTCCTCCTTTCAGTCTGCCTGGGATGAAGTTCTTGGTTATGTTAAAGAAGAGCTACGTAATTACTTAAAAAGCTACACGCTTCTTAACACAGTTTTCAGTAGGAGATCTTCAAGTGTTTTAAGAAAAAAAGGTTAAATGTTGCTTGCCTTACTTTGTCCATCTGTGAAATGAGAAGAATACCTAAAAACAGAGGAATGTGAGGATCAGAACCCGCGTGTCCTATTTCCAGTACAGAAATAGTTAGATTTTTCCCATTACATGCAAACAAAAGAAATACATCTGAACAAAAGAAATTAGAGATAGCAGTAAGACAGAGTGCTTAAATCATGTTCTGATCCTCTCCATATTTTTGTTCTGCCAACTGCAAAAATCAGGCATTTATTATGTAAATTCAGAGACGTGTTCAAATATAGCTAGAGATGTAGCATAATTTTCCAGTCCTTAAAATTCCTCTAAATTAGGGAAAGTCTTCACACTTGAATTCTGCCTGAGTTAGCTGATACAAAACATAGAAGACAAAAATTACTTTCCCATATGAATGCAACAGAAGAACAGATTCTGTCAATACTGTATCTATAATATACATGATAAACTAATAAGCTTCCAATAAATTTTTAGGCAGTTTGGCCTTGGCCTGGCAAACTGTCCAATATCTATATTGGCACATGGCTGAGAAGACACGTTCTGGGGCCAGAAAGTTCTTCTTGGCAGTAGGGCCCACATTCCCAGGTAAAATGCAAGAAATCACAACAGTCTTGATGCCATAAATGTCAGCTGCTTCAGAAGAACAACACAACATCCATGGGTAGCAGACTCTTCTCCAAGGCTAGAGACAGTACTGAGAAAACCCTGTAACACAGCTGCCAAAAAAAAAAAAAAAAAGGTAAAAAATATAAAACTTAAAAGGTCTGCACCCAGGACACCATGTCCAAACACTACTAGACTAAAAGCTCCTCCCAGCTCTGGAATCATCTGACATTTTTATCTGGGAAGTTCTTTTTGCTATAACTATTACCAACTTTGGAATTACTTTTCCCACATGCTTAAGTACATCACTATCCTACACAACAGCATCATGGGCCGTTTGCAGAACAAAAGCCTTCTTCAGGGCTCTTCAGTATCATCTTCTAACTACTCCTTCACACTTGGCAAAACTGAAGGAGCAGCTCAAGACACCCCAGCCCTTATAGACTAGCTTTGCTCAACATGTTATAATCAGAGGCTGAAAAAACCCTTTGCTCCCCAATTATTCTGGTTTTTCAGAGCCTCAGAGATGCTCCTAAGTAGCACACTTCTAAATGTAGGATGAGTCAGAGAACACTAATTCCTGATGCTTTTTTCTAGCTCTGTCACAGACTTACACTGAGACTTTTGGAAACACGTCATCTTTCTGTGCTCCACCCTACTGAATATAAAATTGTAAGAGACAAACATAAAGCACAGTGAGTCCCCTGACAGACGTATGACAGCCAAATCATTCATTTACCTATTATTCACATACTTTGCCATTTAATTTTATATAAGTTGCTCATTTCTCTGTCACTAAAAAAAATATAAAAATTATACCTGTGAACACTAGAAAACTAAGTCAGTCACAATACAGGAATGAAACAGATTCATTTGTAACAGACAACCTCAGAATTGTCTGCTATTTGATTGTAAGACCTTTGTAATTGTCATAGGATGTACATCTCACAGTAAACAAGAGGAGGCAAAGACTGACAGAAAGATTCAAATAAGTATTTATGTGGAACTTTCCCGTTACCAAGGTAAAGACAAAATGTCTCTAATAAATCTAATTGTAACCTCGAGATGCAGATTCATTTCCCTGTAAGTCTCTGAAAGTGTAACATGAGTTTTCCCAGGAGCAACGGAAAGAAACATCTCTTGGATTTCAAATGAAGCACATTTGTAATCAACTGCGAAAGAAGTATCAGAGCACGGCAAGAGCATTTTCGGAGTTTAAGTGACAGTTGCCTGCTTTCTGCAGCACACCCAGCAGAGGGCTCCGGGCCGGCTCCCTGTCCTGAAAAGCAGCGACGCTTCTGCCAGCACTGGAAGCGGAGAGTTGGAATCTCCTTTGGCTGGAGCAGAAAACCTGGGAGCGGTGTGCGCTTTCAAAGGCGTGTACACAAGTTGTTTAAATATCTGTAAATCTCAGAGACGAAACACTTACTGCTGTTAAAACAAGACAAGACAAAACAATACAAAACGACTTCGTTCTCACTTATTCTGAATTGCAAAAATATGTCTCGAGCACCGAGGACAAATCATCATTAAAACGCGTTTTGGTTTAGTGAGACTAGCAGCAATGGACAAAAATTAAAGCTATGAACTGATATTCTATGCTTAACAAGAGGTAACAGAAAATATTTTGAACAGTCTCAAGGACACATATGAACATGTGATAGGATTAACTGAAAAAAAAAAGGGGGAGAAATAAAGCCAGCACATTAAAAAACACATCCCCTTAATGAGCTCTTTTATTTAGATTAAGCCCCATCACTGGAGCCTTTCAAAGCTAATACCTATTGTAGGAAACATTGTAGAATACCTATTGTAGGAAACATGCCTGCATTAAGCAGCGGACAAAAACAAGAAGCGAGGATACTTGTATGTTCTCTAATTACAATTAAAATATAAAAGAGGAGCACGTGTGACAGTTAAAATTATTCACATACAAATATAATCCACCCACATATCAAAATACCACAGGAAAAAAAAACAAACCAAAACAAACAAACAAACAAAAAAAACCCCTCATTTTGTTGGATGTGTTTAGGTTGGAAAAGTCCTTTAAGATCAAGTGCAACCATTAACCCAGCACCACCAACTCCACCACTAAACCATGTCCCTCAGCACAACATTTACATGTCTTTAAACACCTCCAGGGATGGTGACTCCACCACCTCCCTGGGCAGCCTGTTCCAGTGCTTGACAACTCTTTCAGTGAATAAATTTTTCCTATGGTTCAGTCTAAACCTCCTTTAATGCAACTTAAGGCCATTTCCTGGTGACTGGTGACCTCCATACTGGGAGCATTGTGTGCACTGGTGATCCAAGTACATTATACAACAAGGAGACAATTTGCAAAAGGAACAACTTTCCTCTGGCTTTATTCAACACACTTGCATTATTCATCATGTTTGTGAAAGAATATGAATCCTATCAGGTAATTAGATGGTGTGTTAACCTCCCTGGTTTGCAGCAGCCTGTGACTGACAAGTAGAAGAGTTCCCCAAGAACAATCTCCTGCATTGTAGCTCCCTTCTGCCTGGACCCTCCAAGAAGGGTGTGTTTTGTGTGTTTGTATAAGCAATCCCCGTGGAGTTTTTGTTGAGCTTTAGGTCAAAACCCTCAGAATTTAACTTTAAATTGTGGAGCTATTAGACACTGTATTTGTTCCAGTATCTATTACCAGTACTACAATACTGACCATCTTCCATTAGTATAGATGAAAAAAGAGGAACCCCCCTTTTACATAATTTTGGATTAGAGTAAGGTAGGAAGATGAAATATCGAACTGCAGCAAAGTATCCTAAAAAACAAAACAAAACAAACAAACAAAAACACAACAACAAAAAAATAAAACCTCTAAAAAGTTATATGGGAATTTTAATGGCATTTAAACTCTGATCTCCTCAAACCTTTGCTTTGAATCCCAGTGAGGTTTTCTCCTCCCTTCACTACCTCAGGACAGACTGCCCTGATCGTCATCCAGGTTGATGGTCAACTTCAAAGTATTTGTAGTAGAAAAAACCCAAACCAACAGAGGTCCTGTTTGTTGTTGTTCTGAAATGTATGATTTACAAATCATAGGATTTGTCAGGATTTACAAATTGTCTGAACCGATGGCATTTGAGAACTCTCAAAATTTCTCATGGCCCTCGAGGTTACCAAGCAAGTCAAGGAAACTACAAAGAAGACAGAGGCAAAACAAATAAATCCTTAAATTCTGCTGACAAATAGTATGAGAAACTCAACTGCACTAATAAATTAGTTTAGGAAGCTCTGTTCTAGTTCAGTCAAGAATTGATGAGAGAAGTTAAGTCAAAGTAACTGCAATTGTTTCTCTTAGCTCTAAGATTATTAATTTCTAGGGCTTTACATGTGCTGCTTCATTTTCTTAAAAAAATCCCCTTCTATTTCACTGTGATGTAATCCAATTTCCACCAGGCCTTTTCAGCATATCCTTTATATAGCTGCACAAGTTGAAACCCATCCTAGAGACGGGAGGCGTGTTGGGGGATTTTCAAACTATTTCCCAAACTAAGCTAAAACCACAGATCAGAGGACAGATAACACAGCCTGGCTGATTAGTTTCAGTTAATATATAAATTAATGGATAAGTTAATGGATACATGCAAAAACAAACAAACAAAAACAATCAAAAGCAGAAGAATTCAAAGACAGTGAATACTTCTAAAAATGAAGTATATTCATAGAGTCAAGGAAAGAATGTACATGCATTTAAATGGAAAGAAACAGTAGAAACAGACTCGGCTCATAATGACACTGGCAAGAGTGTGGAGTGACATTCCCTAGCCTGCTGGCACTACTCTGGATTTTTCCAGGCACTGCCAAAAGCAGAATCAGGCTCATTTGTTTGGTATTTAGCAACAACATTACCAAGGAGCACGAGTCGGAGAAAGCTATGCCTTGCTGCTTTGGGACTTTTATGAAGGAGAAGCAGCTGGCGTCACAGCACTGCTTCTCCAAAGCTGTGCCGGCAAACACCTACTGTCGTCGGAGCCGCGTAAATCAAGGAGCAGCTTAGTGACGGGGGCAGGGGGCCTGCGGGCAGCGAGCAGGGCAGAAGCCGCAGCTCCAACAGCCCGAGGCCGGCCCCACGTCCAGCCGTGCTCCCAATCGCCAGAGTAAAGCGGCAGCTTAAGCGTGGGCTGGGGCGAGAAGGGTTCTTAGCAGCACAGGGAACGGAGCCAGGAGACTCCGCCGGCAGCTCCCGAGCTTGGCACAGACGGCAGCTTGGGGATCACTCCCCAGACGGTGCTTCCGCCGCCTACACACCGCAGAGAGCGGGACAGCCTCGCCCGAACGCTTGAAAAACGTGCTATTTTGGTCGGGAAACGCATCTCCGGCACTTGGCCTTCACAAGGGCGACTCCGCGAAGCGCCGCCATGTTCCACACAACGGCGCTTCCGCACCACCGAGGCCCGGGTTCGCTCACACCCGCCGCCCAGTGCCCCATGTTTCTTTCCCCTCTGCCTTCGTCCCCGGTGCTGCTCTGTGCCCCGCTTCGCTCAGGAAACACGCCGGCTCCCCGGGCCTCCGTGGCGGACGGCTCCGCGCATGGCGCCGAGGAGAACGCAGCCTCGCCGCTCCTGCCCACAAGCAAGATGGCGACCGCGGCAGCGTGCCAGCACCTAAGCCGCTCTACCCTCCCCGCGCCTGCCTCTATGACTGGCGGCGGGCGCAGCCACGTGACGCTTTCAACCGCGCCGCGCGGGACCTGCGCCGGGAGGGAGCGAGGCCGCGGCGGGGGCACGCGGGCGATCAGGTGACCCCAGCCTCCACCGCCGGCATCGCGCGCCCGCTCCCCCTCCTTACGCGGGCCGTGCGGGGCTGCTGGGGCGGGGGGCGACTCGGGGGGTGGTTTGGGCTGAAGCGCGGCCGGGACCTGGGGACCGGCGGCGGCCTCGGGGACACGGCTGTTTGGCGGCAGCCCGCAACCCGCTGTCGCCGCCACGGCCGGTGTCCCCCGCGGCGCCTCGGAGAGCGCGGGAGCGTGAGAAACACGGGCGTTCGGCATAATGTCGGCTCCTCCAGCCGGGGATGCGCCGGCAGGTGCGGGGAGGCGACTGCCGACCGGGGGGCCGGAGGCGTTTGCGGGCCGAGAGCCGGACAGTGGAGCCGCCCCCCGGCTACAGCGGGCCAGCCGCGCTTCGCATGTGGCTGGTGCCGCGGGAGCGGGGGTCGGCCCGCCGAGCGCTGCCAGCCCCCTCGGAGACGAGTCTCGTCCCCCGGCCAGGGGAGGCAGACGAGGCGGAAACGAATAACGCCCCGCAGCTGCTCAGCCGACAGCCGGCGGAGATGTTGCAGCTCAGGATGACACCGGCGCGGGGCTCAGTGGGGCCGCGGCCGCAGTGTGCCGCAAGTGGCCGCAAGAGCAGCAGGGACGCCGAGCGCTCGTTTCCTGGGCGGGATCCATAAAGCCGCCAGAAACAAGTTCTGCTGCACAGTGGCTGTGAGGCCACCGGTGATTTTGGAATAGGTTGGTGGTGCTCAGACACCACCGCTGGCCTTGCTGCTGCAGAAGTTTTAAACGTTGAAAAGCATCCCCGTGTGACTGCGTTTGAAGGGCAGCAGGTCACTCTTCTCGCGTCCCAGCCAGCCTTTTACAGGGTGTATTTTATTTTAAAGCTGTGCCCTTTGGACTGGGGAGACGGTCACAACATAAAGAACCAACAGAGGACACTCCTGCTGTGCTCCCGCTCCAGCTAATTTAGTTTTCCTTTCCCATAGAGGACTCCCTTATCCATGGCTTTGGCTGAGCAGCCATAGGATGAAGCATTGGCCCTTCTGAAGGCACTGAAGTGACTTCATAACAGCAAGTGTGAGCTGAGGTCCTCACATAGGCAATACTCAAGTAATTCTGCTCAGGTAAGGGCCTCATGTCAGCAGAACACCACCCAAGCTCAGCCATCCAACATAGATTGGGGAGGGGAAGAGTCTGGGTACTGGCATTACAATCTTCTTTTACTGTAATTTAGTGTGACTAAGTTATTAACAAAAGCCTTATTTTAATGTTTGAGCATCAAGCAGTTGTGTTAATGTGCACAATGACCTCAGTCTGCTTACCCATAGCAACCACACCGTGAAAGTCCATTTTTGGGACTGCTTAGCATGCAGAACAAAAACTGGGAGCACTGAAGCGATGTCTGTAAGGTGTTACTCAGCCTGCAAAGTTTTACTTTACTTTTGCTTTTTTCAGGTGGTAAAGTGGAATACAGCTACAGCTTGCTCTCTGTCCTGCAGATCTGGCTTTTAAGAGACCTCCTGTGAGGCTGTATGTCACAGGCTAGACCAAGAGCTCCTTATATCCCAGGGATCTGTGCTTCCCACGCACAGAGCTGCTTGAGAGGTGTTCTGTGCTTTCTCATAACAAGTCTTCAGAGACAGCACAGTGAACCATCCCTGTCCCATTACTTATGCATGAATAATTACTGAAACCTGAGCTAAAAGAACCTTCTCAAGGTGTTTTAGTCCCTCAGCCAGATTGGACTGACATAAACTTTCTCTAACCTGTTCTGAGAAACATTCAAGGCAGACATCACCCATCTCCTTCCATTTGCAGAAACTTCAAGTCATCGGTAGGCAAATTTATGATCTCATAAAAGTTGATATACATCCAAATGGCAGTTCCTCTTAGCTCAGAAACATTTTCCTAAATTGCTCTCCTCAAGTCTGTCTTGTTAATTTAAAGTCCAAGACATAATCAATCATTCCCATCCAGTCACACTGACCATTTGAGAATGATTGCTGAAATTTGAGTTGAAAGAGCCTTTAGAAATGGTCCAGCTTTATGCAAATATTTCCTATTTTTCACCCTTTCTTTTTTTTGTTTGTTTAAGGAAGACAGATTCGTATGAACTGTACAAAAAGAAGCCAACTTTTCCCGAATATAGTATGAGTAGGTATTTGAAACACCACAAGGATAATGGTACTTTCAGAGGGGTACTTCTACAGCTGTGACACAAAAAAACCAACCCACCCACCAAATTTGACATTAATGTGTTAGGAAGGAAAATGCAAGTATGATGGAGATCACTAGGTTCTCAAGACAGACAGTAGGGAGGCAAACTGTTGAGTTGCTGGCCAAAGTATCTAGAACAGAAAAATGAATAATTTTGACATTCACAGTTTGAGAACTGATAGCACCGTTCTGTGCCTGTGGTAAGAGAATATGTATGCCATGTAATGTTACATGGATCAAGCAAGCACTCCTGATACTTCAAACCAAGCCTGTCTTAATGAGATGACATACAGTGCTCTGCTGCTCACTCTTTAGTCATAAACCCCAGTGTTTAAGTGACAGGGATTTCTAAGGGCTGCAGGTCTATCCCGATAGTGCAAAACTGTGAGGCTGTAGCTGAGGGCAGAGCAATAGGAATATAATTCCTTGACCGTATATTTTAGAAAATAGTTTCTGTGCAATATGTTAAGGAGAGCCTGCATTATAATGACAAGAAATGCAGAAGGACTTTCATAGATGCATTTGAATCAGCTGACAACTACTGAAGTGAACTTAAAATCCACATAGCAATTACGACTGGAAGTTTAAAATGATGGTAACACCTTTTCAGTAAAATTGAGCTCTCAGGAGAGTGATTTCTCCTGCTTTGGGTTTTAGATCATCCTAGGTGTTATAAATCACACCCCCACAAAACTATGCCCATAGGATAAGCCCTTCTAGTAAATTTCTCTGTTAACTATTGCAGGTCACCACTAGAAAAAAAGAAGTGTCATTTGAAGGCATAATGCAGAAGGTATTTTGGTGTTCTGAGTTAGGTAATTCTAAACTTGGCTATGTAGGGAGGAAGATGCAGCAATATCAGTTTATTTCTTGAAGAAGCCATTTAAAAATGTTCATACATAGTTTTTTTTTTTAATAAGCTCCTTCTATTTCAAGAAAATACCCACCAAATCTGAAAGGCCAGAGGACCTTCAGGACTTGTCTTCCACAAGCCTCCTTCAGCCAAGACCATTGCATGCTACGGATCCCACAGATGTTAAATTTTGTAAGGACTGTTTACCAGGGAATAAAATCTCTTCCCTGTGGCAATAAATGGTCAAAGGCAAGTGCATTTGTTTCTCTTGGTGCCTCTGGTTTTATAGGAGCAAAGATGCATTCTTTGGGTGAAAGGGCGATGGCTGATCCTGATGAAGATACACTTCATTGCCTAGGTGCTTTCTATCCTTCAGTGTAAAACTGCATTTCTCTCATTTAAAGGGTTTCATTTCTTCAGAGGCAGGTTAACGCTGGCAGCTTGGCTTCTCTGGGTGTAAACCTTAAATCCAGGTGTTCCAGTGGGCAGATTTGTCTGAGACGCCAAAGAGAATTTTTACTGAATGGTCCAAAACTGCTGCCTTCTCCTCATAGGCACAAGGGAGTAGCTTTTGTTCAGATACCATGTGGTAGCTCCACAGGAAAAACATAGAATTATAAAATGGTTTGCATTGGAAAGGACATTTTAAGGTCATCTAGTCCAAACTGCCAATACCTGAATATTTTCAAACCCTTCACACCAGTGCTCTTGTGGTTGTCAGAGGTTTGGGACTGGATTCAAGACCAGTTTGGGACTGGCCATAGGTATGATATTTCTGTTGCAGAATTATTTTTTTCTTGTCCCATTCTGACACTTGCCTACAAGTGCCTTTGATTAAGGAGATGAGTGACTTTGCCTGTTCTATTGATCACAATAAATTGCCAGCAGCTAATTTATGGACTTCACAACAGTGCCTTGGACATGGTGAATTGTGGTCTGTTGTTCAGGTAATTGGGTTGTCAGGAAATGTTATTGGTTACTATACAGTTATCTCGTATAGAATATTGGCCTGTTTCATGGAAATGGACAATATCTTTTAGACTTCCAGTCCCTAGGATGTCATGAAGACTGAGTAAGAAGGAAATAGGCATTCTTCATGATAGTAGCAACTGTAATAAGAATACTGACTGCTATATGTTGATTTCCCATACCTGATTTCTGTAAAAACGAAAATTACTTTTCTTGTACTTGCAAGTTCAGGGGGCTTGGTGGTTGCCAGCATTTGCAGATTCAGCTTAAAATGGGGGGAAAATGTGCTGCCTAGGACAGTATTCTTGTCAACAGTGAGATTCAGAATCTTACCATTGACAACTTGATGTCTGAGAAGGATAGAACAAAGCTTACCTTTTTTTTTCCCCTGGGTATGTTGAAAAGATGACTTAGATAAACTCAGTTCTACTGCACCACTAGAGAACACACAAAACACACAGAAACAACAAATGGACAGCAGGAAGGTGTTTCTATAGCCAGCTTCCACACTTGCCAGCCATGACATCTGTAAAAGTGAGAAAAATGCAAAGAAAGGATCCTTGTGAGGCTGAAAATTAAAACCAGCTCAAGAGCTCACTTTGGGTGCTTGCGTGCAGAGCTCATACCTGTTCTTGTCTAATTCTCTGAAATGGGACTTTTCTAATTGAAATTACAGAAGCAATTAAATTCTTTAGCTTAAGACAGAACCAGCAAACATAATCCTTTCTGATGATGCCTTCCTCTGGCTGTTTCTGCACATGCTGTTTGAATACACATATGTTGGTCATATAGGGGTACAGCATTTTTAACTTCTTGTTCATTTCCCCCAGGTAAGATGGTTTTTGTGTTTAGTTCTGAACACAGTGGAAGCTGGGGCAGTTCTGTGTCTCACTGTTCACGTCTTCCTGGGGTGAGGGTCCATATTTGTTTCCCTGCTGCCCCATGGGAGTGGAACTGACAAAGGGATTCAGTAAGAGATGGTCCTTTGGGTAGCAAAACCTGTATTTGTTCAAAGCCCTGGAAAGTAGAAGAGCACAAACCGGGAATGTTTGGTGGGGAATCACTGCAGGAAGATACAATGTAAAATGCCATATACACAGCAGAGCACTTTGGAGTAAGCCTGTGTCACAGCTTTCTCCCTCAATGTCCTTCTTGTAATGAGGGGCCCAAAACCAAACCCAGTATTGGAGGTGCAGCCTCACCAGTGCCAAGTACAGCGGGACAATCACTTCCCTTCTCCTGCTGCTCACACCATTTCTGATACAAACCACGATGCTGTTGGCCTTCTTGGCCACCTGGATACACTGCTGGCTCATATTCATCTGGGTGTTTACCAGCACCCCCAGGTCCTTTTCCACCCGGCAGCTTGCCAGCCACTCTTCTCCAAGCCTGAAGCATTGACTGGGGTTGTTGTGACCCAAGCGAAGGACCCAGCATTTGGCCTTGTTGAACCTCATACCATTAGACTCAGCCCATTGGTCCATCCTGTCCAGCTCACTTTGAAGAGCCTTCCTATCCTCAAGCAGATCAAGACTCCTGCCCAGATTGGCATTTTCTGCAAACTTGCAGAGGGTGCATTTGATCCCCTCATCCAGATCACTGATGACCTTTGGAAGCTCTCTGGACAATGACTACATCAGTTTCTCTATATGCAGGGCTAGTTTCTTTCCTCAGAACTCAGTACTTACACCAGGAGTTTGTCCACCCAAGCAGCTTTGTAGACCCCATGAGGAAGGAATGACTAAGGAACGTCATTTCTCCACCCAATTCGGTCCTGGCCCAGTACTGGTAGCTGAAGGAGGGCTGTGGGCAGCCCCCCTCTGCCATTGCTTCTGTAGGAGCTCTGTGATTCTTAGAACGCCCCTGAGTTTTGGATTATCAAGTGCCCCTTGTTGCAGCTGCATCAACTGCAAAATGGCTCATTTACTGAGCACAACAACAGGCTCCTGTTTGGGCAGGATTCCACTGGCAGTCTGTGCCTGATCTGGAGACCTTTGATATTTTTGTCTGGCAGACTAGTTGTCTGTGCCCTGCTTGGTATTTCCCTGTAAAATACACTCTAGGTTGTCTTTTCTTCAGGAGACATTACCCATCCTCCCACTTGTTCCTGAGTCCAAGCACCACTGAGAATGCTCGTAGCTGGAAGATTCTCCCCTTTCTTTCCTTCACTGAACATGCAGACCGCGTACCCGCTGCATCCTCGCCAGACAGCACAGTGTTCCAGCTCAGGAGGTGTCTGAGGTCCTGCAGCTGGACACATCTGCATTTCCATCTTTGCTTCCTGGTGAAAACATTTTAACTGTACAGTACAGCTGCATGCTGCCAGCATCAACCAGAGCAGGAGAGGCCGAAAATACTGGGCTGCTCTGGGCTGGTGTTTCCAGTGGGTCCTCATGCTACTGCTTTTTGTGGATACCTTTGCCTGCTGTTACCCAGGGATGACAAGACATATTGGGGGAGTTTGTGAATTGTTTTGATGGGAAGAGCACACTTACCTATACCATGCCTGCCCTTCGATCTTGTTGGTATTTTGATCTACTTCTCGCCTTTGAAATTACATGGAGTTTTCTTTTTCCTGCTCTTTTTTAGAGGGAAAAAAAAAAGGTTTAGAGAGACATGGAGCTTGAAAGAATCATTCGAGACACACTGACACGCTTCATCCAGTCCCACATCCCTGCAGCAGACCTCAGGTATGTTGAGATAAGAGGATCCAATATCACTGCTTTAGCTTGAACTCTGCATTAATTGTCCCTCTGCACATTATACCGAACTCTGTAGCTTTGCTGTACTTTGTGTGCTTTTTCTTAAGTCATATCCAGGATGCCAGTAATTTGCACAGGCTCTGATGGGAATGCTTGAAGAACTATCATTTAGCATTGCAATCTAGCACTGTCATTTCTTTGACGACTGAGATGATTAATTTCCTGTCCAGTAATAGACATTAGAATGTGGGATTCCCTTCATTCCACAGTGCTCCCAAAGGGCTTTCTGAGTAGCATAATGCTATGTCAGGGCCCTCCCTACTTTGAGCTCTGCCTGGGTGCAGAGATACAGCCACCTTGAGGCTGGAACCCAGCAGCTGGTTTTACAGCCAGTGGCAGCAGTGACACAAGTGCAGAGAGCAGCAAGCACAGAACACTGCATCCTGTAGAAATTGCAACTTGTCAGAATATGATGACCTCACCTGAAACACCAATCAGCATAAAAAAGTCAGGGTTTGAGCATTTGGAATATTTTTGTTAGTTCAGCTGAAGCACCTACATGAGCACAGCACAGCCCCTGAGCACACGCTGGGACTTTAATTCAGTGCTGAGCGGGAAGGCATGCAGTATTTTATCTGTAAATGCATCCCACTCAGCCACCTACCACCTGCTGCCTGGCTTTAGTGGAGTGATCTGCCCATAATACACAGTCCACATAGGTCCTGCTGCTGCCCTATTAGAAATACACAATTAGGGAGAATGGGCATGCAGAAAGAAAGAGAAAATAGGCCTGTTGACCCTGCTGCCAGGTCCTGTGTTCTCTCTGTCTCCAGTGGGATGGATGATGTTTTCTTCTCTTACATCACGGGTGTCCTGGAAGAGCTGGGCTCACCAGAGTCCTCTGAGGAGACTTTTGACATGGATACCTTTGTGGAAATGATGGAGGCATATATCCCTGGTTTTGCAGAAATCCACAGGTATGTGAATGTTACTGCTTTGTATGTGCCATGCACTGGGGGCCTGGACTCAAGCCCCTCAGTACTGTAAATTCTTCTGTTACACCCACTCGAAGGTGTATTGGTACCAAACCTGTGCTATTATGATTAAGTCAGTCTTTACCTGAATACACAGATGCTAATCCCAGTAGAGTTTCAAGTAGGTCCTTGGCCACCTGAAAAAACAGTTTATTCTATTGGGCTTCCCATCAAACCTTGTCTTTCTATAAGGGGGTGGCCAAGTAGGAGAGGCTACTGCTTTTATTTCTCCCACTAATTATACAACTTCTATCTCTTGCAGTGGGGATATTTGTGAAATGATGTTCTCCCTCTCAGAAAGGCTTGGTGAAGCTCGCAGCAAAGGTGAGTTAGACAGACAGTTTCAGCACAAGAAGGTATGTTCTGCACATATTTTCAGCTTTGGTGTTTGGAGTTCAGCAGTGTCACAGGATACAATACAATCCTGTTTGCCATGGTTAGGATCTCAGAGGCAGCCTGAATTGATTGACAGGGTTGGTTTGGGGGTTTTTTTAATGTTCAGTCAGGTTTTTGATATCAACACATGGGAGATTTGAGTCTGCCTAAGACATACTGGGGAGAAAACCAGTTGATCAGATCTCCAGACACCTCTGTTGAGATCAAATCCAGAGTAATAAGGAAAGAAATAGCAGATACACGGCTGCTTGTTAAAATTCTACCATAGATTAATTCTGAAACTGAGGATTTCTGCCTGCCTATGGTAGCCATCTGCCTAAAGAGTGCTACTACCACTGGGCAGCACATGTCAAGTGCATCATCAAATAAAAAATCCAGCTGACTGCATACATCACTTGCAGGCTTTGAGCATTCTCAGAGCTCACTTCCCATTCACTCACAAGCCCTGGCTTGGATGGGAAATCAGCAGTGATGTGCTCTGGCCTGCACTACACACAACTGCAGAAGACTGCGCTATCCCAGTGACTTTTTCTGAAGTCAGCATTCACTGATGAGCTGGATTGTTACAGGAATTAGCCCCAGCAGAACTTCCCACTAAAGAACAGACAGGTGAAGGGCCTGGCTGTTAAACCTTTCAGGACATATCAGTCTGGGTTCTTTTTACGTAGCAGCATCACTGCTGTTTTGTCAGAAGGCTACACAGTGTAGAACAAACAGTCCTGTCTTTTATCTTACTTGCTGCTTTCTTGAACTTAAAATCTGTTGCTCTGCTTTGGTGCCCTGCATCCTGCCCTTTGAAGATGCTGTTGTAGCTAGAGTGTGGAAGGACAGCACCATCCCAGTTTTAGAGAGGACAGAACAGAGGTGAAATGATAAGTAAGAAGTTATGCGACCCAGAGAGAGCCTATAAAGATAGATGCATCAGAGTAAGCTGATCACAGGACGCTCAAGCTCACATACAGCCTGGGGACTACCAGAGTGTATTCCTGTCTTTAAAATCAAAACCACACCTTCGTTCAAAGTTAGAGGAAACACCAGAGAATTCTTAGAACTGTAACAAAAATACCATAAGCATCCACTGCCAAAGTGCTAGAGGGCCAACGATTGACAGGTAGAATTGAATTTTCAAGCAGCCTACACCCTGGGAATGCAGCACTTGGGCACTAGCATGCACAGCACTGCCTTCCTGCAGGTCAGTGTGAGCAGAGCTGTAACTGGCCCCACTGATGGCAGGAGGAATAGTAGTGCTACCAAGTCTCATCACTTAAGAAGGGATTTGCTTTGGCACATGATGCACTAGCAACTTGATGCCAATAGGAAGCACAGAGTTCTAGCCTCAGTGGGACTGTTCCTCAGGAGATATCACTATCACTTTTTTAAGAAAAACGTGGCCAAAAAGCTGTGGAAAGTGGGAGTGAAGCACGATCTGAAGACCTGACCGAGGGCCGGGAGCTTGGAGCTGGAGCCTGCAATGGGAAAAGGCTGTGCACTCCAACAGACGGAGCCAGGGCCCAGGTATGAGCACCTCATAGAGGAGCAGGAACACTGGGAACAGTCACTCAGC
Source organism: Megaceryle torquata (assembly GCA_024611175.1). NCBI lineage: Eukaryota > Metazoa > Chordata > Aves > Coraciiformes > Cerylidae > Megaceryle > Megaceryle torquata. The sequence goes on from JANIJG010002553.1 coordinate 44,758, forward strand.
ACTGGGTTTCCAGCACCACCTGAGGGCATTTTTTTGTCTCTGGAAGGAACCACAGCATAGGCTGTGACACAGCATCACCAGTGTCTGTGATCTCCTCCTTTGCATGGCCTGAGCAAGACTGTGTCAGTAAGTGGAAAATTATGTGCTGACAGAAGAGTATGAGCCATCACTCTATCTCATCCTTTCCAGCCCCTGCAAAGGATGAGCCAGAGCAGTATTTGAGAGAGCCTGACCCAGTGCCCTCAGAGATCCCCCAGCAACACCATGGGGACACCTCTGCAGCCCTAGCCAGGCTCCATGCTGCTTCACCATGTTCCCTTAGCCTCATTCCACAGTTCAAGCTGGATCACCATTTCTCTCCCCAGCTACCGTGCAGGATCTGCATAGGAAGCAGTCACATCTGGATATCAGTTCTGAAGACATCGTCCCCACCCTCAGTGACCTTTTGTGCTGTGCACTTACCAAGCTATACAGCACCGAGTTACTGGCCCAGCAGTCCTGATCCTGCAGCATCATTCACCATGACCCATGATACAGGCATTGCAGCGGCTGGCAGATCCCACACACACTTCCCTCACACTCTCCTTGCTGTTTCTCCAGTACTGATCTCTTCCTGCTTTGCAGCACAATCATTCGGTGTCCACAGCCTTCTAGCAAATGCTGCTGTTGTGCTTTCTTCTGATGTAGCCACAGGTCACTGTTTAGCAGTCCCTTCCCCTTCTGATCAAAGCACATAACTTCACAAGGTGAGCAGGAGTTCAAGCATTCGCACCACAGTGGCCAGAAAGCTCACTCCTTAGGAGATGCATGGCCACAAAGATGAGACAGTTTGCAGCAGCCCTACTTTATTTAAAGTTGAAATATGGGGGAGGCAGTTAACGAAGAGTGGTGCTATATCCTTGCAAAGATACAATCCCCTGTTAGCTTCAGGAATGGGATTTAGTCATGCTTGTAAGGAGAGAAAGCCTTCTGCTAGGGGAAAACTGAATTTTCTGACAGTGCAAAACCAGAAAGGCCCCTTTTCAATAGCCCTCTTATCACTGTATCCCCTACTTACTTGTTTTCTGGTCCAACTAGGAAGGTGATGACTTGAAGGATGGGGTGGAGCTCCTACTGGAGATGTTCCCAGCCTGTACCGTGAGCCAGGCAGAGAAGGCACTCGCCATGGCCCTGGGAAACTTGGAGGAAGCAGTGCAGTTAATTGTGGAAGAGAAGGTGGAAACTGGCCCAGCAGGTGCAAGTGTGAAGGTACTGTACACTGTACTCTGAGCTGGCTGGCAGTGGGCCAAGGAGCAGGGCAGAGCTCAGAGGTGTCCCAGCTGTCTGCAGCAAACAGAAGCTTTGACTGCAGGACAGCAAGCCAGGAGAATCACCCAGAGCAAGAGCCCCTCTGCCTCCCTTGGCTGAGTACAGGCTGTGCCCACAGCCGAGCCAGCACCCCAGCAGTGCTGTGGCTGGCACCCCCTTTCCCCCAGGGGCTGGAGTGCTCCACCAGCAGCTGGGCTCACCAAGCTAGCAGGAAGCAGCTGTATGCTCCACCTGTGGCACTACTCACACTCCCATCTTGTCTACTCTCAGGAGCTGGCACGGTCCCGCAGAGCGCCCAACCACGAGGAGCTAAAACAGGTTATCCTACAGAAGTAAGTACCCAGCAGCAAAGGAGCCCTTACTCTGCTCCCAGTAAAGAAAGAGGTGGCAGTTTGGGGAAGGCTAGACTGACAATGGGATCTGTAAGGAACTTGGGCTATACAATGCTTACTAAAGATGCCATGAAGCTGATTTGGGTATAGCTGAACATATCCAAGCACAAATACAATCATTGCCGGGGGGCGGGGGGAGCCAACACAGTTGGGTTTCTTTTAGAGCTCTGGCACAGAAACAGGTTACCTGTTCCAGCTGGGTCACAGCACTAGCTGGGTGTGAGATTTCTGCCTCCTACAGGTATAGTGTAAATCACAGCACCAGCAGCTGAGGTCCTGGTTAAAGGTTCAAGGCACAAACATTGTGCTGCAGCTCAGGTAACACTCGGTGACTTGTAGAACTACAGCAACTCATTCATACCTCCATCCTTGGAGATGGTCCAAACAAGGCTAAAGATACATTTGAGAGACTGCCTGTACAACAACATGGGGAAGATTAAATCTCAGTTGCTGACAGTATGAATTCAATGCATTTAAAGAAATCTCTCTGAATTCTCCCTGTGGACTTCTTGGGGAATGAAAGTGGTTTTAGATTGGTTTACCTTTACTCATTTCCAAAAGCATTTAATTCTCAATGGGCAAACCCACACTGTGGTTTCATCGATCTGCTTTAAGATCTCAGCTTTCATGAGTATCCTTCTGCTGGCATGCAGATTCCATGGGTCTATCCAGCCACATCTCTTCCACCACTTTACATCTAGTGACAGAATAAACAGTTGATGGGCCAGGGAAGATAAAGCAAGGCAGAATAACATTCAGGCAGAGTTAGCAGTCCCTGTCCTTGCCTGTCTCCTGTGCAGGCTTGTTCCAGAGTAATATATAAGAGAACAAAGAAATCACCATCTGCTAGTTATGTTTCTGGGAACTTCATTTTAATGACATTTTGGCAACATCCTGTATTTTAAACATCGCTCAAGCACAGGTACAGAGAGCAGATCATCATAGCTGAAGATACACAGCAGCAGCTATAGTAACTACTGAGGGAGAAGTCATGGTCAACTGTGCTGTCCACCTGCTAAGCCAGCACCAAAGTCTCAAGAGTAGTAACTCAGCAGTACAGCAGCAAATGCTTGGGCCCTGATATTTCAGTCACAGGGAATGAGGTGCTTTTATGAAGTTGCTTCCAGCCCAGACCTGTTTTGTAGTCAAGTAGTAGTAGAGTGTGAAAGGAACACCATCTCTTCAGGGTAGAAGCTGCCAGCTTGGTCCTGTAATTCCACCCGTCTCCTCTGGCTGCCATCACTGGGGCTGAGAAGGAACAAAGCTGCCCTGAGGGCAGACCACACCAGACCTCAGCACCTCTCTCAGTTCTGCAGTAGCTGTTGACATTCTCAACAACCTGAGTTTTCAATAGCCTTTGCATACAGCCAAGGATGCTACTCCAGGAGAATCCTGCTGGATTCTTACCAGAAGGATGACCCACTTCTTGCCCATTTCATCCAGAGAAGAACATTAAGTGCTCCTAGCTGCAATCTAGGCAGGTAGGACACATTGCACAAACCAGCCACAAACCAGCCCAGGGAGAAAGGACATAGGCTGTGAATAGCCCCATGCAGTGCATGTTACAGTCTTCCACAACTGCTTCTTGTGTTTCAGATACATGATGGTGGATAGTGCAGATGATCAGAAAACACATCGGCCAGCTCCACCCAAAGAGGTAAGAGCGGCAGTTCCAGCTCAACAGCAGTTTGAATGTCCTTTGGCTACAAGCTTAAAAAAAAAAAGGCTGCAAGTCCAAAAGGCAACAGGGCAGGCCAAAGGCAGGACCATTCACAGAGCCCACTACTCAGCAAAGAGGGAAGATTAGCTTAGCTAAGGTGCTGCAAGGTCTGTCCATTCCTGCCATTCCTGACTAGTATGGCTCCTGCTCCCCCCTATCAGACAGCTTCCTTCCCAGTTTTGGCCAAGATTCCCCAAGACAAAGGATAGGTAAAGCAGCCCACCCCAGTCTTCCTGCACCCCCCACCCCTCCAGAGCACAGCCCTGCTTCTGCTTGTCCCCTCCTTCTCCCTAGCAGTGTGGCTGTCTGTCTAGTTGGTTTTCACATCCTTCCTCTCCAGGCTCCTAAGAAGTTGATCCGCTATATCGATAACCAGGTGGTGAGTACAAAGGGAGAGAGGTACAAAGATATCAAGAAGCCTGAGAGCGAGGAGATGAAGAGAACCTACATCAGCCTCAAACCAGCCAGGAAGTACAAGTTCCACTGACAGACAGGTCCTCCAGCTCTTCAGCCTCCATCTCACTGACCAGGAATGGACATGTGGCGTTAGGGATGAGAAGACTCCTCCACCTGCCATTAACTGGAACTAACTTGGGAGCCAGAACACTGCTTTTTGCTTCCTCAACTAACCCAGCTGACAAGGAGGAGACTTCTCTCTTTGTGTAGCCGTCCCTCTGCCCCCAGGGGCACACCGCAGTATGTTCTCCAGGGCCTGGGCATTCTCTGCTATTCCTTGCATGGGACATTTTTAGTTTTAAGATGTGGCTTGTGCATTTGCACCAATGTTTTTACAACTGTGTGCACTGTTGCTTTAAATTGAGTGCAAGTGTTAATAAAGACTATGCAAGTTGGTGTGTAGTTCAGCCACAGCATGCACATGCTTCACAGATACCACCTCCAATCTCTCCTGGGACAAAGATAGGAGCAGGGTCATCCTCTTTTCCTCCAGTTACTTTCTTCACATTCACCTTTGTGGCTGCTGTTGGGTCAACCACCTAGCAGAGACAAGAGCTGAGGCTCAACTCCAGAACTAAGATCTCCCTGCCAACTCATCCTACAGCACCCCATAAAGTCCAGCTGACAGCATGGCCAGGGCTCCTGTTGTTTCTCACCGCTGCCGAGTGCCAAAGCCCCAGCCATGCAACACAAAGCAGGACGCAGTAGCAAGCATGGGCACTACTGAAATGTTAAGTCAGAAGCTAGAAGAAACAAATGACCAGCTGCTTTCAATGACAGCACAGATATGTTTGGTGTTTTTCTGTCAGTGAAACTGTGGTTAGGAGCGTGTTGCCCCTGGAAACAACTCCCACCTTGCACCAGCCTAAGACAGCACCCTAGGCCTTGACAGACACACTGCCTACACCAGGGCCATGCCAGCCCTTTGGTGCCAGGCTGTCCAGTGTCTGTGGGCTGGGCTCACTCTGCCCTCCTCCTGGAGCCCAGAGGGGCCTGCCCTCTCCCAGGAGGAAGGCTGGTGGCTTTTCTCTTATCTGCTCCAGCTGGCCTTGCTTGTTCCACAGCAATGCTGGCGTGCCCTGCACACCCACCCCAGGGGACGGTCCCCATCACTCCCTGCTCTCTGGACAGCTGCCACTTAGAGATTTAAAATACAACAAATAATAAATCCTGTCTATTAGCTGGCCTGGCCAAGGCCTGTTCAGCACCATGGTGTTCCTGCAAGTCACTCGCTCTCCACACCACTGCAGAGGGAGTTACTTTCCTCAGAGGCACCAACAAAGCCCACTCACAAACACCCAGTGGCTGATAAACAGCCCCAGAGGAGTGAGCCCCACTTGGGCCAGCCTCACCAACAGAACCAACCTCTCCCTCTGCACGTCTCCACAGCAGCCGGTTCCGGCATCCTCCCAGGATCCCAACATTGCATCAGTCCCCCCCTCCCCAGCAGCTGCAGTTCTAGATCTGGAGGTTGATGAAGGGGGCAAAGCCAACCACATCCTGCAGGAGAACAAGAGCCCTCTGCAGCGGAGGCTCCACATCCAGCTCCACCCCACGGCTTCGGAGGATGCTCAGACTGGACTCGGCCACATTGTGGCAATGCTTCACCTTCAGTGAGCGCAGCTTGGGACAGTACTCGGCCAGGACCCTGCCAAGAAAGAGAGCACATGCAGGCTGCAAGCCAGGACCTCATAAGTGCACCGCTCGCCCTCTTCTCCACTCCCAGCAGTCACGACTATGCCATACATGCACCATCCTTCGGGAGTGGCACCCTGGTAGTTTAAAAGAAACTCCAGGGACACAGCTGTATCCCAGACCTACCCTCCATGACATGCTGGGAAATTTGCTGTTAGTAGCACACAGTGCCTCCCCTGAAGGGCCTACTATTGGCTTCTGCCCCAGACTGAGCTCCCATTACTTTCAACATAAAGAAATCTGACTTTTCTTCTCTGGTTCTCTTCCTCTCTCCAACCCAGTCACTTGCCATCCCCACCTCAGCTCACCGTGTTGCTCAGTACCTGATGGAATCATTCTTGACTCGCAGACACCCTGTGAGGTCCAGGTGTTCCAGCTCAGGGCAGCATTTGGCAATTTCCTCAACCGCCACATCACCCACATTGGCATTGACAGCTAGCGACAGAGACTTGAGCCTGCTGCACTTCTGCACCAGGTAGCAGATGGCCTCGTCCTTCAGCTGGCGACAGGCCGTCAGGTCCACAGCCTCCAGTGCCTTGCAATGGTCAGCCAGGCTGCGCAGGGACAGGCTGTCCACCCACTCGCAGTGAGCCAGGGAGAGCCGGCGCAGGTTGGGGCAGCTTAGTGAGATGGCCACCAGCGCGTGGCGGCTGAGCTGGGCACAGCCCTTTAGCTGGATCTGGTGCAGGTGGTGGTTCTGCCCGATGACTGGGAGCAGCTCCCTGTCCGTCAGCCAGTCGGAGCAGTTCTGGAGCACCAGCTGCTGCAGTACTTCATTGTCCTTCAGCAAGTTAACAAAAGCAGCTCGAGGGATGGCAGGTCTGATCTATGTGGGAAACCCAGGAAGAGTGACACATCCCCAAAGGTTACATAACATACATAACTTCACCAAATACTCTCTCCTTTCTTCCACTCTGAAAGTGGTGACCAAAGCCACCCTCTCACCTCATCCCAGGATAAACTCTGCTGTCAGGCTCTCCTCCCCTCATGCCAAGGCTATTGCCACAAGCTAGAAGATGCTCTGGCTTCTCCATCCCCCATCATCACCTCTGCATATACTCATATATATATATATACACACTCATGATGAGTTCCACAGCTCTGTTCTCCAAAAACTCTTTCTAGGCCACCCTGTGTCCTCACAAAACAGCAGCTAATTCTGTCTTTCCAAGTCACAGGCAGTGTCTCCCAAGGCCAGCATAAGCTTTCCCTGAAAACCAGGCACAGTTATCTCCTGTCAGACCCACCCTATTGCACAACCTCCCTGAGAGCCAAAAGGCCATGTCACTCCAGAGCTGGCAGGTGTTTCTGCCAGCCTGTGCCCCATAATGGCCTGGGTGGAGCTTCCAGACTCACTCCTCCCAAGGCCTCTTGCTAAAGACACTGGAATTGCTGGGCCTTGAATCACTGCCTCTCCTCCCCAAGCCTATCTGTCCAGTCTAACACCCAAGCCAGTAACTCAGGCTCCTGAGCAGAAACCAGCCTCCTTGACAGGGGTATCTTCTCCCCGCATAGCCAGATGCTCCCCTGTTAGCTCCAGAGCAGTACAACACCTGTGTCTCCCCCAGCCTCAGAGCCATCCAATACCTGGCTTGAGTCAAAGCAGCGCATGTTGGCCAGGTACAGCTGGATGAGAGCCTGGAATGACTTGCTGACCCTCTGCAGGCTCAGGAGCTGCTGCAGTGGCAGATGACAGAGGATATGTGGAACCAAGATGTCTTCCCAGGGCAGGTCCAGGAGGCATCCCCTAGGTGGGCTCAAACTCATCATCAGATGCCAGGGAGACAGGCTACGGTGGGAGCCAGGTTAGATCACCTCACACCTACTGCCGGGTGCCTCTAGGGGGAACAGCCAGAAAGAAAGACTCAGCCATGTCTCCCACAGTCAGGCCATTGGGTAAAACCCCTTGGCTAGCCCTCATCTGGACACACACCTGCCATCTCTGTCACACCTCTTCCCCAGCCTGGGACATTCACTGCTTAGGCATTCGAGTCCTCCTGCCTGCACTGCTCTCCAGGAGAGCTCGGGTGGGGCCTCCCACCAGCTGCTCGGGAAGCCCCTGTGTCTCGGTGAAGCAGCACCCGACTGCTTCAGCGTTGCCAGCCCCACACGACAGCTGCAGCTGTTTTTATGTCTAAGAATCGCTCTACCCAGCAGCTAATCCCCTGCATCCACTGCCGAGCCCCTCAGACACCTTGCGAGGCAGAAAGGGCAGAGACTTGCTCCTTCCCATAGGGAGCGACGAGGCTCCGTGCTCCCCCCAGAAAAGTCTCCCTGCGAGGAGCGAGGACACAGCGTCGCTGCGGAGATGAGGCCGCTGCGGAAGCCGCAGCCTCGGGCGGCGAGGAGCAGGGCACGAGCCAAGGAAGGAGCAGAGGGGGCCCGGCAGCCCGGAGCCCCTCCAGCCCTGTCTCGAGGCCGCGGTTAGACAGACCCTCAGCTGGGGGGGCCTCGCCCGCGGCCTTTCCTCTTTCCCCACCCCATGAGGCTCCGTTCGGCCTCAAAGCCGCTCCCGGGCTGCCCCGCCGCCTCACCGAGAGGGCCGTTGGAGCCCTGGCAAGGCCTGCACGCCTCCCCCCCTGCCCCCATGCTACCGCGGGGCCCCGTGACGAGGCGGCAGCCCTGCCGCAGCCTCCCCCCGCGCCCCCGGCCCAGTACCTGCCGCCCAGCCGGGGCTGCCCCGACCGCTCCATCCAGCTGAGCCTCACCCCGACGCCGGCGTCCAGGGGTGACGTAACGCCGGCGGGCGGAAGTACGCGCGTCCCACCGCCCCGCCCCCGGCCCCGCCCCCTGACCGCCCCCCGCCGCCAGAGCGGGACCGGGGCCCGAGCGGGAAGCACCGGGAGCCTCCGGACAACGGCAGCCCTCGGGTCGGTGGGGAGCGCTCGGCCCTGCCAAGCCGCGACGCCGGGCGGAAGAGAGCGCTACGGGCGGGCCAGCGGGGCCCGGCGTTCACAGGTTCCACTGATGCCCCAGCGGCTCCCGCAGGATGCTCCCAGCGGCGCGGCGCGCACCGGCCCCAGTACCCCAGCTCCCCGTGCGCACCACCTGTCCCACTTCTCCAGTTACCCCAGTTCCCCAGCGCACAGCAGATCCCCCGGTGCATGGCTGTTCCCCAGCGCACACCGGTCGCCCCAGTTCCCCACGATCCCAACTGAGCACACCGGCTGTTCTGGCCCCGCGGCTACTCCGGTTCCCGATGCACCCCGTCTGCCCCAGTTCCCCGGTCCCCAGCACACGCCTCTGCCCGCGGCGGGCGGGCTCGCGCATGCGCAGCGCGGTGGCGCTGTCCGTTCAGCACCACGCGGAGCTGGGACCCGCCGGGACCCGCCGCTGCCGGTGAGAGACGGCGCCGCCCCCCGGCCCCGCCAGAGCCCCCCCGGCCCGGCCCCGCCAGGGCCCCCAGGCCCCCTGCCCTGCCCCGCTGCTATCCCAAAGGGCTCTGCTGCCCTCTGCCCCCCCGCAGGAGAGGAGAGACCCCCGGGAAAGGCCGGTCCCCCGTGCTCACAGTTCTCATAGCATCCCCGACCGGCAGCCGCTGGACCTCTCTCCTCCGCCGGTACCGGGCTGCATCCCCCAGGGCCTGGGACTGAACGGCACTACCCGTCTGCCACCCGTCGCCCCTATCCCACATCCCTCCACGCTGTTGCCCAGCTCCTCTGGCTTCGCTCCCTCTCCGGTGTCCCGCCTGCCCCCGTAGCCCCGGGGAGCGAGCCAGGTCCATCCCCTTACCGGCAACCCCCGTGGAGACGCGGCCCGGGCTCCTGCCGGCGCAGTTGCCATAACGACTCCAGGCAGGGCTTCCGCTGTTATTTCCCCGCTGCTGGTTTCTGGTGCAGGCAGTCCCTGTTGGCACAGTGCTCCACACCTCGGAGCTGGCCCTGGACGAGCAACCCCATTCCTGGCTCGGATCTGAGCCCTGCCACCTTGTGCATCATTAAGCTGCTGATCACCACTGGCAACAGGCACTATAAAAAGATCCATCTGGCAAAAGAGCAGGGCCCAAATATAGTGAAGGAGTCCCAGACCCCTGGAAGTCCCAAATTCCCTGGAATCTGCCTGTTCACCCTGGGCTGCCCATTCCTTCTCTGTGTTGAGGCTGGGTTGGAGAAAGGTCTTCTTACCTCAGTGCCTGTTCTCTGGGGGTAGCTGTCCATGTTACCTGCCTGTGCCTGAACATGTGGCACCTGCCCCTTGAGGGTGCCCATGGCTCCCCGAGTTAGCACAGTGCTTGTCTCAGTTATAGACAGGCAAGTGAGACACAGATTTTCATTTTTCCAAAGGAGTTGAGAATGGCCCCAGCCACGGCCTGGAACAGCCCTTCTTTCCCTTACAGTGCAGGCACAGAAAGCTCTGGAAGTGCTGGTCTTGATTCCAGATAGGGAGGGTTCATTTTGCCTTCTGGGGGTTTCAGCCCTGTGGTCACGCCCTTCATAAGTTCCTTCTGTGAAACAGAAGTATGGCATCCAGTAGGGAGTCCCTTAATATTGTCCCTGTAAGTGAATGACTATGACTGAAGCTGGCTACAAGGAGGCTTTTTGAAATAGTGGTCTTGGCCTGGATAGGACATGAGGGAACACCAGTGAGCAAGGGAGCGTAATGCTCAATTACATCTGGCCTTCACTGAAAGTTTTCTGTGCCAAAACAGACTTAGCTGGGAGCCCCCAGCTTGTGTCAGGTCCTTGCTCGGAGGAACTGTGTTGTGGATTGCTTATTATGCTTTCTGAGCAACACATGTGCTGGGCTGGCAAGTGGGACCTGCTCTACTCCCCCACCAACCACTGTTTGTGTTTTTCATTTCATCTGATCTGTCTGGGATGGCTGAGTCACTTCCCCAGAAGCCTGCTGGTAGCGGGGCTCAGAGGAGAGCAGAGAGTCAGCCCAGACAGATTCTGGGTGCCACAAGGAGATGGAAGGCACCATTATAATAGGGGCAGAAGTGAGACATGTTTGTGTTTGTTTGGCCTCTATTGCATCCTGACCTTTTTCTGGCTTATGCTACACATGGAGAAGGTGAAGTCTCTCTTACCTTTAAGATCTGGTGCCAAGGCAGAGCCTCAAGACCTGGTTAGTGCAAGGCCATCCCCACTGAGCCACTCACAGCACCATTCAGGAATCACTTCATCTCACCTCAACCTTCTTTCAGGGCATCAGTCACTGTGCCAAGGCTGGGGCACTGCAGCCTCTCAGGTAGTGCTGGCTTTTTTCAAGATGCAGCTCTCAGGGTCTCATTGCCTTGAGAAACAATGAACAGCTTATGGATCCTGCAGCCCGAAAGCAGGTTCCCTAATACACCACCACAGCAAAAGTTCTGGGTTGCTTTCTCTGACAAACCTCTTTAGCCCCTAATCCCAGTGCAGCCCTGAGTTTTCTGTCTCAGCATTTAGACGAGTGCAAGCAAGATGGGGAAGAGAAGGATGAATGTGCCAGCTGTGTCAGGGCACACAAGGGTGGCAGCCCCCGAAAGGGCAGGGCCCTCCCAGATAGAGACCAATCACTCAATACCTGGCCAGTGCTCAGTGGGGGCAACCAGGGTCAGGCACAGCCCTTTGATCAACAGGCAGGACTGTGGTGATGATGCAGGGCTGAGGTCCTCCTAGGACATCAATCTACAAGGGAGGGTTCGGGTCAATGGTGCCCGTAGCCCAGCATGAGAATAGTTTAGCTAAAATAAGGTGGACACCAGCACCCCTACAACATTGCTTAACAGGATCTAAGAGCCCCAGGCTGAGCTTAAACAGAACTCTGGGCCTATGGGCAGGAGTGGTGGAGGCTCCAGATGAGGCTGGTTAGGATGACTAAGATTTATTATTGTCCCCGGGTCCCTGACAACTGTTGATCTGTGGTGGACTTAGTAGTTAGGTAGGTTTGAGGCTTTAGCTACTGAGATGTATATGCCATCTACTAGGAGTCATGGATGGTTTCTGTCTGTGAAATGCTCATACTGTTCTCTTTCTTTTCCACATGTTGATTGCAGATGCAGAAAGAACATCAGAGCTTGTTACTGCACTGTAAGAGTGTATGCTGAGACTCAGCTTTATGCTATCAGGATGTCCAGTGGATCTAGCAACCTAGGAATACGCCAATGGTAAGGATCCCAAACCAGTATTATTTATGTGCTCATGTCTGTAAAGTTTTCCTATATACAGAGTGGTTGTGGTATGGCTGCATAGAACTGCAGTATAGGGCTCAGGTGGTGTTATGCACTGTAGCTTAGCAGTGAAATGACAACTCAAAGCAAGCAAGCTTGAAAGACCAAGGCTTTGTTCTGCTCTGCTCAGTCGGGAGTTGCAGCAAGCTTCTGACTTTCTGGTGTCGTATGCTATACCTAAGGTGTGTCTGCATTTTTCTTTAGAGTTGTCTCTAAGTCTCCTTTTTAAGCTTCATCTAGGTGTACGTTTCTAGTTGAGACTTAATACTGAAAATTGGTCTGCAAAACAGCTTCCTGGTTTGGTCCTGATGTTAGGGAGATCCCTTAAGACCAGGGGAATTCACCTTGCTAATCAAGCAGTAGGATGAGCTTGAGCTAAAAATGTCCTGCTATAAGCTTGGATAACTGCCAGCTTCTAGATTTTAAAGAGGATGTGGGGAAAATTATCACAACTGCTCCTGTAAAACAAATCAATTTTCTTAATTTATCTTCTGAAAGGGAATAAATAGGACTGTGGTCCTGTTCATGTGCAAATCTCCCTGTGTCTGTTAGGTCTATGAGTTCAGTGGTAAGTCTGGTGGAGACAGGACATGAGAGATGAGGAAATTGAGCTGACAAGCACTTAAGTTAACCCAGCTGGCATGGTTTCAGCATATGTCCTGTTAGCTCCATGGCACAGTGTGTGCCTGGTGTCATTCAGGCAGCCTCAGCTCCTGACTTAAAAAGGATGGCCCTTGCAAAATCAATGAGGTGAACTTGGAGATGCTTCCTTTTCAAGGGGGAACTGCAACTGTTATGACTTACAAGGCATGTGACATCACTTCTGTTTTGTCCTCTCCTAAGACACTGTTTTGGACAAAGTGTGTCTGAAGCTGCCAGTTCCCAGAAGCAGTGCTGGGCTGTGACATCTGTAGTGCTTGCAGGGTAGCTGGGGAAGTGTATTACCTTCAACAAGCAGGAGACACTGGTCAGTCCCAAGGCTGTCCTATTATCCCAGTGACCATCAAAGTCCTGTAAGGGAAATCACAGTTCCTGCATCAGGCCTTGAGCTGATCTGTATTGATGAGAGACCAAGCTGAGCCCTGGGGGGGAAAGCAGATTAACTCACAACAACCGCTGCTGCAGCTTTCTTCTGTCTTCCTTGAAAACATATGGTGCTGGCTGTTCTCAGAGCCAGAACATGGCCTCGGGGCTGATCCTGCTGCCATATTTACTGTGAGAGTGGTGAGACCCAGGAACATGTTGCCCAGAGAGGCTGTGGATGCCCCATCCCTGGAAGTGTTCAAGGCCAGGTTGGATGGGGCTTTGAGCAACCTGGTCTAGTGGAAAGTGTCCCTACCCATGGCAGGGGGTTGGAACTGGATGACATTTAAGGTCCCTTCCAACACTAACCATCCTATAATTCTATGATACATTCTCATGAAAATCCCTCTGAAGTGAGAAGAGACTTCAACTAGCTGCAGTGCTGAAAGGCAGTGCTGGTGTATAGCTGTACTTTTGAAGAGTCTGTCAGAGAAGTGTGGTCTTGACCTCATCCTTTTGGAAGTGAGGGTGATGTTTAGGGAACTGGAGTCTGAAAGGAGGGGAGTCTTGAAGAGTTGACCTCCAGTTAGGAATCCTAGTCACCTGATTTTGGGTAAGGCTTCCACACCCATGCCCACTGACTTTTCCCTCACATTGAAAATGCCATTATTTCCATCTTAAAGGTATATGAAGAAACTGGCTGGTTTCCTCAAGCCTGCTGTGGTCCCTGGAGCCTTGTGCTGTAGGAGGGTACAACTTCTTTTTAGGATATTGGTATGGTGCCAAGCCAAAACTAACCTGCTGCCCTAAGATCCATCACTTCATATGATGGCTTGGCACCTTGCTGCCTCAATACCTTGCAAAAACTTTGGGGTCATTTCCTTTACAGTTTTCTACTAGCCTCAAGTGGGGCAAGAGACGAGGTCTTTTCAAGGACGCCAGTAGCTCTGCAGTGTTCACTCCTTAAGATGTGAGAGCTGGTTGCATGCAGCACCTGAGAATCTGAGCAAAGTCTCTCAAGATTGTTTTTCCTTAGACTCTCACCAGGTTCTTTCAAAGGATCTGGCTCTGCATTTTCTCTAGTTGCAGGAGAAGTCTGACACCCTCCATCACTCTGTGGAGTGGACCACAGTTGGACTTCTTGGTTGCATGGGAGAAGGTGTTGAGCTCACAGGGCAAACTGTGCCCTAAGTGAATGATGAGATTGCACAGTGTCACCAGGAGCCACTTTTAAGCTGGTGAAATAGGAACCCATGATGCCTTCTGTTCAGCTCTTCCCTGTACAAGCCACCTTCCCCTTTCTTACTGAGAAGCGAATCTGACTATACAGTCAGGGGTAAAACAAAATTAATCGATGTAAAGAAAGGCCAAGTTGCACAAGTCAGGGTTGGAAGAAGAACATACATATCAATGCAGGGCTGTTCTGCAGCATCCCCCTCATTAGTCCCAATGCCTCCAAGCTTTCACGATGTCCTTTGCATGTTTTCTCCACACACATTCGTGGTGGCAGGTTTTGCTCAGTTTCTTCCCTATGTTTGTAATTACTCCTCCTTAACTAACCTTTTAGGGTTTCCACACCTTTTATACAAATCTGTATGTGGCCACATTCTCCCTGTGCTGGGCCAGGCTGTGTGCCTGAGGTTTGCTGTCTCTTTTCTGCTTAAGATTCTCCTTGTATTCATTTCTTTTGCTCCCCCTTACACCCTTTCACCTTTCCTCATGTGAATCTTGAGGATGAGGGTGGGGGGAAAGGATCGTATCTTGCTGTTGCAGAGATTAACTGGAGAGCAGCTCCAGAGATCTGCGCTGCAGCACAAGCTGAATCCTGTGAGGTTACACTGGAGATCTGGTGATTTGGGTTGTTTCAGATTAAATTTGTATCTTTAGTGCAGTGACTCACCATGGTGAGGTGGGTCTGGTGAGTGACCTGCTGGCACCCAGGAAGCTCCATCCTCAGTGGAGAGTGCACCCCAACAAACAGAAATCTCCTGCTTTCCTTCAAGACCATCTTTTCTCTGAGCATCTTTTTACCACAAGATACTCCCACACAATTGTTCCCCTAACTGCTGTGTAGGGAGATTATTTATGGCTCAAGCTGTGCTGAGGCCCCACCTCCCACATCCCCAGGACAGGTTTTACCACACAGGCATTTCTGCCTTCATCTTGACTGAGCAATGAGGGTGCATGGGGAAGCCCGTGCGCTGTGCGAGTGCTGCCCGGGGCTGGGGCAGAGTCTGAGGGGATTTCTGTAACAGCAGGTGTTCCCGGGGCGTAACAGAAATATTTTGTTACAGCTCACTATGAGGCCCATCATACAGCTTCTGCTATCTCCTCCCTATGCCTCTTCTCTTCCAAGCCCGTGTTCCTCCTGCAGGAGGGGCAGCCCCAGGTGGGAGCTGGGACACTGGGGCAGACAGTAGGGCAAGCAGCAGCTACCTCTTCAATAGACTGTAGTCTGCACTGGCTCTTCTCTTGGCAAAACATTCTGCAGCTTGTGTTGTCTTTCAGGGTGCCTTTCACCCTGAAAAATCCTGACATGGTCCCACGTGCCTGCTCCATGCAAGGGAGCTGCACGAGGCACAGGACAGTGCTGCAGGTGCACTCTGCCCTGATCCGGGTCTGGAGAGAAGCCTGAGGTTTGAGCAGAGGGGGCAGACAGGATCTCCAGAACTGCCTTTTTGCTCTGAGTAAGCTGTAAAGCAGCGTTTTCATAACAGACTATCAAGGAAGGGTATTTTCACCATTTATTCTTAACCACCAGCCTGGTGGAATAACAGATAAGTGCATCAGCCCATTAAAGATTTGGCTTATACTGCAGTGGCTTTTTTAATATACAGCTAAGATGTGGTTGGGTGTTGGCATAAGCAGCAGAAAACATTAATTAGAGCCATGTAGTTAAGTCTATGCCCTAAGGGAACACATGCAACATAATTGGTTGCCTCGGAGCCCTCAGTACAGAGACCAGCAAGTTCAGATTCCCTTGCCCTCACTGGGACGCATCTCCTGCAGGGTTGGAGCTGCTGTTTCCATGGTGCTTCCAGTGAGCTGGGTAAGGAGCACCCATCTGCTGAGGGAGTGACTGTCCCCACTTGCAGAGCTATGCTGTGCCCTGAAGCCAAAGCACAGCCCCACCAACTTCAACAGCAGTGAGGCAGAATATGGCCTTTATGCCCTTTGCAGTGCCTTAAGCACAAGCTGCACCAAATGAAAGGGTGCTAACATCGCCCCTATGCTCAGGGGAACAGCTCTGAGATGCACCAGGGTGTTCACTCCAAGTGGAGCTGCAGCTTCAGGAGAAGCACCTTTCTAGAGACTGAGCTGTGTGCCTCAGGACATGCTGAGCATCAGCCTCTCCTGGAGCCAAATGGGGGAAGGAGCTCTTGTCTACCCCTTCCCCACTCAAATAATCATCTACATCTGTACAGCTGCCAGGACACTACGACATCCCATGTTAGTCTCTTCCAAGTAAGAAGTTCATCATTGTGTTGCCCTGATTACACCTTTGGGCCTGTGTTGGAAAGGAGAGCTGCCTTGCAGGTTTGTGGAGATGAGCAAGGGCAATGCTGGAACCAGAAAACTCCCGGAAGCGGTCTCTGTCTGGGATTGGGGAACTGGCAGAGCCCAGAAGGCCAAAAGGGATGACAAAGAGCCAGATGTACTCTCATGCAGGAAGGATGTGGTACATGCAGGCAAGGACTGGAGATGCTGAAGTACCTCAGCAACAGTAAAGAGGGTTTTCTCAGTGCACTGCTCTCCTGACTTTCTAGCTAAGTCCACTGGGTTGAAGCACAGGGGCTGAGCATGGGGGACTCTCTTTGTCCCCTTCTATCATGTGCCAGAGAAGTCCCTTTCCCCCTGCTGTCCTGCATCAGCTGGGAAGGGTTTCACAGCAGGAGAGACCAGGGGAGCCAGGGATAAATCTGATCCAGAGGGGCTTATGTCAGTGTTGGCTGGACCCATGTGTATAGGCACATCATCCAGGGCTGTGGCAAGGTGCAGCAGATACAGAGCAGAGCATGCTAGGGAGAACAACAGTTACTTTGGTGGAAACATGCAGGGCTTAGAAGGAAATGTATTTTCTGTGGATGGCTTAGATCTCCAGACAGAGTTTCAGTTTCTCCTTTACCCTCTGCAGCATTCAGCAGGGCTGCCTACAGGTGTTGGGAAAGCTCAGGCATGCCTCATCCTGGTACAGACACACTGGGAAAGCTCTGAGCTCTTCCACTTGGTTATATTTGTCACTCCGGCTGTGGCTTAGAGAAAAGCCTTCCCCCTCCCTGCCCTCCTGCCATCAAGAAGCTGCTGAAGGAATCAGGTCGTTGATCCCACAGCAGCAAGGCCCCTAATTAGCCCAGCTTCTCGAAGTCTGCAGGAAAGCTGGCTGTGTGCAAGGCAGCTCAGGGACCCGCGGTCCCCAGCGTGGGGGAGAGGGGCCCCGCACAGGCAGGAGCCTGGAGAAGGAGGGAGAAAATGGCAGTGCCTCAATGCATTAAATATGAGGAGAGCATGCAAGCCTGCTGCTTTTTCACTATGTCTCTGTGCCTGGGAGGAGAGAAGGAAATACACTTTCTGGGTGACAGTGAGGGTAGGTGGGCATGGAGCTGGGCTCACTGCAGGCAGGAAAGCAGCAAGGAGGGGCAGCTCTGCCCAAATTCTTCTTGCAGGCATGATGTGCACATGAGGCCCCAGATCCCCTGGGCTTCTCCTTTCACACACTTTTAATAACGATTGCTGGGCTGGGTAATAAAGTACTCTTTAATAGCGAATCAATCTGGCAGCCTGGGCAGGCAGGGAGTGCTGGCTGTCAGCCCCAGTGGCTGCCACATGCAGACCCGGTGTGGTGGCAGCACGGTGGCCTGGCCCTGCCACAGCACCCGTGGCTTTGGCACCTCAGCTGGCCGGCTGCCCCAGGCAAGCCCTGCCCACACACACCTCTGGTGCTGTCAGACCCCCCACACATAGGCAGGATGCAGATGATGGGTTTTTCCCCCCCTGTAGCATGAAGTGGCTTCCTGAGACTGACGTACTATTTCCCATCCTTGGGACGGCTGTTGACACAGTGATGTTAAGTCCCTGGTGGCCTGGAACACCTTGGGAACTGTAGCCGTGGTGTGCTTAGGGCAAAGACCTGCAGAGAGGTGAGTCCCTACCATGGGGACACAAGGACCTGCACGGTGTTACACCGGGATGCGCACACTGGGATACGGGGACGTGCACGATGCTACACCGGGATACGCCCGCCCGTACACGGCGACATGCTGCCCAGGGCTGGTGTGGGTCCGGCTGCTCCTCGCTCCGCGTGTGACAGTGCCACCGGCTGGGGAGGGGCGCGGCGCACTGTGGAGGTTTCCCATTGGCTGCCGAGGCTGTCACCGGGGCGGAGTGACAGGCTTGGACAGGGATTAGCGCGGCAGGGAGCGGTGGGCTGGGGCCAGTGGCACCGTACCGTACCGTACTGAACCGTACCATACCATACCATACCATACCACACCATACCACACCATACCACATTGTGCCGTGCCGCGCCGCGCCGCACCCGACGGGGCGGACCGTGCCGTGCCGTGCCGTGCCGGCGGCAGCGAGGGACAGCGGTGCGGAGGATGAGGTGGCGGCGGCGGCACTGCCGGTAAGGAGCGGGGAGCGGAGTGGAGCGGGGCGCGGCGCGGGCCGGAGGCCAATCGGGGCGGCAGAGGATCGGGGAAAGTTGCAGCAGTTGTTGCGGGGGCCGGGGCGGCTCTGCGCTCTCCCGGCAGCGGTGACCGGCGGGCTGCGGTGGCACTGGGCTGCGGTGGTACCGGAGGATACCCGGTGGGACCGAGACCCGCCCGCCGCTGCCGCGGAGCGGCCCCGGTGTACCGGTGCGGCGAGATGGGCGGGGGGTCCACGTACGGGCAAGGGGAGCGCGGCCCGGGGGCGGCGGGCGACTCCGTGGGGGTAGCGGGCGGACGGGCGGCTTTGCCGGCCACCCTGGACGGGGGGGCTCCCTCCTCATCCGGATGGATGTCACATCCACTCAGGGCTGATCCTGCCGAGACGGGAGGTGTCGGGCGAGGGAGGCAGGGCTGAGGGGCCAGGGAGGGAAGGGTAGGCTCAGCTGCAGGTTGGAGGGGCAGGCACGTCCCCTGCATCGATACCCCTTCGGGAAGGGGACCCCTGTTTATCCCACAGTCTCAGGGCCACCAGGTACCCCTCCTTGGTCACCAGGGCACCCCCCAGAACTGCCCTGGGTGCAGAGGCCCCTCCTGGGGGCCTTCCTGCCCCATCTCTGTCAGGTGGCCCAGCACCCACAGCCTAGTTTCCTCTATTCCTTACCACCACTGCTGACAGTGGTACCATGTCTGGCACACAGGTACGGCCCGTCATGTGAATTCAACCTCCAGCCCTGTACCCCTTGCTTCCCTCTTATTCCCGTTCCGTTCTTTGCCTGTTCCCCTTGCATCCTCCCCCAGCTCTTGCATGTTGTCCCCACACATCCCTGGCGTGGGTGTCCTCTTCCCCCGCAGTGTAAGCAGTTCCCGCTGTCTGCTGCCTTCACCCTGCATCGCCCTGCTCAGCCAAGCAAGTGCCTGCTCAGGGAGTAACCATCCCCTGTTGCTTCAGGTACAGCTCAAAGCAAGGGATGGGGAAAATCCCTGGACATCCCTTTGGCCTCTAAGAAGGAGGAGCAAGTTTCTTGTATGTATGAAATGTTTTACTGAACAAATGAAATCCCCCACTGATATGCAGCTCCCAGCTATCACGCTTCAGCTCCAGAGTTTTACTCTTTGAACGTGTGCCCTGGGCTGCCCTGGCAACCTCTCTGTAAGCTTTCCTTTGCAGGACTTCTCCTGACTTCAGGCAGTGGGACCAGCAAGGCTCCCTCCAGCCCACTGGTGCTTCACAGCCCAACCCATTCATTGCAGTGATTTAAAGAGCATCAATTTGATTCATGATTTAAACAGCAAGTAGGAAGCCTTAGCTTCATCACTGATTTTCATCTCTCTCACATTTGTGCTTTTTACCTATGATTATTGAAGAAAAGCTCACTCTGCTGGATGGTGAAGCCATCTGGCTTCTGTGGTTTGCAAGCGGGCATGGCCTTTACTCTGAATTTGATAATTCTCTTTTGATAACCAGGAGGACATGCTGTGCTTATCCCATTTATTTTAGCAATAACTCACATGTATTGAGATAGGCTGGGTCTTGTAGGTTTGTTATGTTACAGAGAACGCCAGCTATTCCTAGTGATAACTTTTTTTTTCCTTGGCACGTGTGTCAGTCTGTGTTGAGATAAAAAGTGGAATTTCATTTGAAATATATAAACACTGCATCTTTATTATTTATCAGTTAACTCCAGGAACCTTGAAAGCAAAGACAACCATAAGAGGAGAAAAAGTCTGTAAAAACAGTAACTAATATATTAAACAGGAGAGGTTGTTTTTTTTTTGTGGTGAATAAATTACAGATTGCTGCTGCTCAGCGTGAGACAGATTTTTCAGCAGTGTGATAGTGCAGATAGATGGGCGCCTGCCCCATGGGGATGATTTGGGCTGGTTTATTGAGAGTTATGTCTCTGGGTCTCTGGAGCCTAAACACCTTTGAAAATCCAGCCCCACATCATTCAGTAATTTAATCCTGTCTAGTTAGCACTTGGAAACAGGAAGAAGAAATCATATTTTCCCCTGTTTGCAGTTGGGATTTGGTTTCTCAATTTCAGAATTATGAGATGTAAGTGAAGGACTTAGTATCAGTATCTTGGCATCTGTCAGAAGACAAAAGCAGCCAAGGCAGAGTCTTCTCTGCACACCAGGAGTTCAAAGAAACTTGGGGAAGAATGAGCACAAGTTTTAGCTCTACTGGGAGAAAGATAAATGTCAGCAGCCCTGACAGTGGCATCAATGGGGACTCTGGGACCTGCTGCTGCCTGCCCGCCCACTGCTGTGGGATGGCTGGTCTCACCTCTGGATAAACCATGTCTGGGCAGAGACAGACAGGCAGGCAGGTGAACTATGTGCAGGGTAGACATGCTCCATTCCCCCAGGGTGGCATTGTCATAACCACTGATTTTGGATCTGAGGGTGTTGACAGCTCTGTCTGTGCCACCAGAGGCAGCTGTGGCATGTGCTGGTGTGACACACTTTAAACCCAGTCTGACCTCCAAAGAGAGGCTCCTTGCCCCTACTGCTCATGTTAAACTCCTTGAGCAAGTGTAGTCGGAGGATGTCTCAGTGATCCAGTGTATATTGAGTATATTTTTCCCCATTATCAAAGTTATTTTAGTAGCCTGTGGGTAATAAATATGTTCAGCCTAAAGCAAGGTGAATGAAACCCATTTAAAAGTTCACAGTGCTCTCTCTTCACTGCATCTGGGGTGCTGGTCTGTGGGGCAAGTGCTGGAACGTTCTGGCACCCTGGGAAGAAAGCAAACACTCTGGGTGCCTGTGGATGGGGCAACAGGCTGTCAG